>JAOTQE010099788.1:0-12478 GCA_025631205.1 Nesometra sesokonis
TTTAGAAGATCATTATACAACTTGAGAAGGAGAGTTTCAGTACTGTAAAAAGACCTGTATGCACTCTGGTATGATGGTGTACACGTATTTACCAAAAAAACACTGAAATTATGCTAAAAATATGCATGTTTTTGATCAGTAATAGCTACTAAACGGCACGGGCACTCCCAATTTTTATTTCACATTCTGAAAGTGTATGACATGTAGATATGATATAATGGGTCGTTGAGGTTGCCAGGAGATTATGACGTGACGAGAAAAGATATTTCTCTTAGTTGACCATTTTCAATTGCTTAAATTTGACTACGCAAAATTGGTTAAATTGTGACGTCATCTACGTGCACAATTTTTTCTTGTACCCTATTACCTATTCAATCTTATCTTCATAACAAATTGTCATTTGTCAATCATAATTAGAGAGAATAAACTTCATGTCCATTAATCAATATTGTGACATCATCATATTTGCATTATATTCTAGCATAGTAAAAACTTAATGGTATTTGATCATATTAATTTTCAGCATATCTCCAGCATTATTTGTCAAATTTCATTTAAATTGCTGTATGTTATGGCGGAAACAATTCTCTTTCTGGAAAGTACACAATTCTTTTCCATTCATTTTGCATTTTGACTCTGTCATCATAGTGTCAACGTGAATTTAACTAAAAGTAACTGCGGATCAGCTAACTCGTGAAAAAAGTGACGAGTTCAATTCTAGTTAATTTTTTGACTTATGCCTCCTTATGGCTTAGCCACATATGTGCATCTACGCTGTAACATTGGCTGTGCAGATTACATCCCTATGACAAAAGTGAGATAAATTGTCAATTTAGTTTTTTACCTTTCGGTAAGTTTACCTAATTTTTTGGCTAGATTACCCCGAAATACAAAGTTTTTATCCCAAAATATAACAATAAAAAATAATATATGTTAAGTTATTGAAAATACAGTAACAGGTGCCAGACTCAAAGCTTTTCAAAAATGCTGTGGTATGGACAAAATAAACATTTTTTTTAGAACTTATTAAGTCATTTTTTCTATTTCATAATACATTACAATGACAAAAAAAGTGTACTGTTTGGTACTCAACACAGAATGCCACTATTGGCTATGCTGTTAAAAGTGACGTAAAACACGATTCCCAATATAATTAAAATACATAAAAACAGCTGACAGATTTAGTAGGGTACATAGGGCATGTAACTGCACCATGAATGAACTATAATTATTAACACATTTACAATAATTTTAGCAGTTATTTCAAAACATTGCCCTATCATAATGACAAATAAACTATAGTGTGAGAGTGCATAGATATAATGAATGAAATAATGAATTAATGAAAGATTTATGACTGAATGAATATATGGTTGGAGGGAAGTACGAACGAACCAATGAACGAACGAACAAAATCATTAAACGAATGAACTACTGGCTATTCTGTAGTTACGATTTCTGATTTAATTCAAATACGCTAAGACAGCTGACAGATTTAGTAAGATATGCATAGGGCATGTATACTGTATCATGAATGAAATTTAATTATTAACACATTTAGAATATTTTTATCAGTCATTTGAACACATTGCACTATCAGAGTGACAAATATTTGTCAACTAGTTTTCGATCGAGTGCATGGATACACTGAATGAACGAATTGCTGAGCGAAAAATTTATGATCAAAGGAAAGAATGACTGAACAAATGAAAGACCAAATGAACTAGTGAAGGAATGGATGAATGAACAACAATGAATAAACTTGCCCTTATTTATACAACCTCATAAAAAAAAATTCATATCAATTTCAGTAGAGGGCTTAAGTCTGTTAAGATCCTCCTCCCTAAATCCACCCCTGATTCCTGATTGGTGACATGAAATTGCCAGACTGAATGACTGCAATCAGGCATTTATAATTAGTTTTATTAACTATGCACTAAAACTTGTTAAAACCATTTAAAACACTTTATAATTAGTTTTATTAACTATGCACTAAAACTTGTTAAAACCATTTAAAACACTTTTGTTTAAATATTAAACTAGGTCTTCTAAATCATGCCCGTAGGAACCATTAATCTAATAATTTTTGTCCTAAAATAGCATGGGCAGAGAAGAGTAAAATATTACCAACCCTTCAAATATCCTGATGATCCGGACTATTGTCTTGGACATACTATTAGTTTGGTTATTTTCTTCACCGAAAAATTAAATTAGTAGTGATGGTACGGTGAACGTGTCTCTCCAACAGGTGATGAGTCATATAAGTAACTGAAGGGGAAGTAAAACTTCATGATTATTATAAAAGAGTTAATTTTTTGAGACATATAAACCAAAGACTGATTCTACTGTATAATCATATGTTCATTTTGAAGCCATTTTTATCAGTTTTTTAAAATTGGACAAAAAATGTATGGCTAATGGTTTATAAAACTTTAGCCATTTTGGCTAAGAACAAAATGACAATAGCATGATCATTGTGTTATATGCACTTGAAAAAAATAGGTAAAGTGAATCGTTCACATTAGTTGGAATTTTACACCCTTCACTAATAGCTGACAATGTACTAAACTTTAAACAAAATTAACATAGAGGGCACCATCCATCTTGTAAACTGTCTCAGCAAAAGGTAGAAATTTCTGTTCTGCACCTGTTGTGGGTAATATAGCTAGTCTTATTCAAACACAACAAAATACGATATAAAAAAATAATCAAACAGTAAAAGCCTTGTTGCACCACAAGGTACAGGTTTGGAATGGGTATCAAACATGTGTTGTTGTTTTTGCAGTATTCCTGTCTTTACGGCCATATGACTTGCATGCAAATTATGCTTCCTATGAGTATAAAATCTGGATTAAATTCTATGATGACATGAAAGAACTATGATGTGCGGCTAAGTAATAAGTAATATATTCTACATCAAACATCATACTAGGCCCCTAGCCTAGGCATTCAAAATCAGTTAACTGGTGCAAACACCCAAAACAAATAAAATATGGAATTCTGTGGAGATTATGGAGTGAACTTTGAGAATGTAGACCTAGGCCTACATATTCCTCGATTGCACCTCCCCATAAGCTTACAGGAAAGCCATTCATCTCTAAAATTTTTGATGTAAAATATTAAACAAATATACGTTGCCTTATTTCTAGTTTGTGGTTAAAACTATGAGCCTCAGTGCCTCCAATAGTACTATTCACTTTAGGGCTGCGCCCCTCAGTGAATAGTACTATTTGGAAGCACCTCTACCCATATAGTAGTTTTAACCAGGAACTCTCAAGGCCACATTGTATTCAATGATGAATTTGTTACTTTAGTAGAGAATATACTAAGTAATAAATTTATTAGCTTAGCGGATCAGCTCTTGTTACTGTATGAAATCATCATCTTTTTATTCTTATTTCTCCTTAATTTTGTGTACAGGAATCTGCAAAATTGACAAAAACTATTAACTTGACAATTTCAGGTATCATAGAACTTGGTCTGGAATAGTTACATGAACAAAATCAATGTCAACAGTGACATGTGCCTTCATCTACGCGCAAAAATGCATTTTTCTTGAAATGTTAACAACAACCTAACCAATTAACATTTCTACACATATTCAGTGAGCATAAACTTCAGGTCAACCTTTAAGGTCGTGTTACATATTAGCTTACGCGTGCGTCATTACGCGCACGGACACGCGCGTTAAACTTTTAAAACGCCTGAAATCAAATTCTAATTACATTAGAGCACGTTTCAGGCAATTTCGAGCATTTAACATATTTTGCAAATTTTATGCTCGAGTGCGCATTTATGCGCGTGCGGCGCGCACTAATGATCAAAATAACGTTTTTACAACATTTTCGGGTCCCTGATAATGTATTGACAAATTAGAATGTCTTTCAGTCACTTTAGACCAAATTTACGAATACATGCGCGTGCATTTACCAAAAAAAAAGTAAAATTATGCTAAAAATACGCTTGTTTTTGATCAGTAATAGATACTAAACAGCATGGGCACTCCCAAATTTTATTTCATATTCTGAAAGCATATGACATGTAGATATGGTATGATGGGTCGTTGAGTTTGACAACCCATTATGACGTCATCAATTTTTAATATTTTTACAAATTTTACTTAAAAAAGCATGTTTTTAAAACTATTGTAGTTTAATTTGAAGTTATCTCGGTAACTGGCTGTCGATATTCTTTCAAATTTTGATATGAGTTAAGATATGTCTCTTAGTTTATCATTCCTTTTAATTTAAATTTGACTACCCTAAAATGGTTCAATTGTGACATCATCTACGTGCACAAGATTTTCTTGTACCCTATTACCTAAGCAATTATATCTTCATAACAAATTGACATTTGTCAATCATAAACAGTGAGAATAAACTTCAAGTCCATGTGCACATTTAGGTATCCTAACATCCAGTGTGCGCAAAATAGTGCGCATGTACGCAAATTTTAACATTTTCTAATGCCAAAGAAAAAATTTTATTTCAAATCGAAACTCTTTGAGGCCAAAATTCCGCACTTTGGCCTTGGGTTCAAATTTCTATGGATGTGAATTCTGAAAGAATATTAATCGTAGACATCATTTCATGTATGGCAAATGCAAATATGTCATTGTGACATCACCATATTTGCATTTTAATTTAACATAGTAAAAAGTTAATGGTATTTGATCGTATTAATTTTCGGCAAATCTCGATTGATTGGTCAATCAATCGATTAAGTAAACATCGTTTCTGGTGTTGATTGGGAAAGACAAAAGGCACTTGATTGTATTAAATTTTGTTTTTATATAGTCGTCATGGAGAGGAATTGAATCTGTGCATACATTTCCTTTAATGTTAAGTCAAATGTCTTACCCAGTTGACTAAGGCTTAACAATGGAACAAGGAAATAATGAACAATTGGAAACTTTAATAAATAGGTAATCAACAACAGGACTTAAACCTGTAATTTCAGATTACATGTAAAACACCTTACCCGGTCGGCCAAATAACGATCAACAATAGAATAGTGTTTTAGAAAGAAATAATGAACAATCTGAAACTTGTAAAAAAAAAAAGACACGATGGGATTGAAATTACAATTGAAGATTACAAGTCAAAAGTTTTTCACTCTCAGCCAAATAATGCTCAAAACAATACAACAGAGTTTTATAATGAAAAAAACGAACTTTCAGAAAAATATACAAAAAAAATCGGCCGACAATCAGCTGAGTTTTAGAAAATAATAAATTAAAACAGATTTCATTTAAGAGGATGGCTCAGAGCCAAAGCTCATTGAGTACTTCATACCTGCCAACACTGAAAAAAGTCAACAATATACTCTAAGCGAAGCAAAGCGTAGCGGGCGGAGCGACTGCAGCGCTCGTCCCGTGCGGCCGGGGTTCCAGGGGCCTGCTTAAGGGCCCCTGGTGGGGTCCAGGGGCAACGCCCCGGTGGGGGTCGAAGGGGCGAAGTCCCCCGAAGCTTTTGGGTTTCTGTAAAAAGCTATTGGGGAATTTCAAGGACAAAAATTTTGCATAAAAAGCCTTCTTTAATAAAAAAAAATATGCATAATTGTCTTTTAATTGACTTTTACTATATACTTCTGTGAACTTGTTGATGGGTATTTTAGTGATTGGTATGTGGCTGCCTTAGCTGTTCTTAATTAATCATTTCTAAATTCATTTGCTTGGATAAATATTTAAACAGAGAATGGAGAAAGGAAGTTACAGATTTGTAAGAGATGTTAAGGATATTCGACATTCACATTTATTATATTATTTCTGTTTGTTATGCATGGCTGCACGCACATGTGACATCTCCGTTGCAGAAATCTACCTTTTTGCTTGTGATGAAGCAATTTGCTTGTGATGAAGCAGTTAAAACACAAATTTAACATTTAATTTGTTTATCATTTTTTTAAATTATTTAGAAAATATATTTTTAATTATATTCCACCCGACGATAATACTTTAATTCAATGATAATTTGCTAGGGCTAAAATATTTTTTTTTCTTTCTCAAAATCTCAAAATGTAAAAAATGGATTGGTACATTTTTTCCACTCCAAAAAATTTTTTAAAAAATGGACTAAATATGGAAAAATCAGACTAGTTGGCAGGTATGGCACTTGAGTGAGACTCAAACCCACATCTTTGTATAGTCTTGTATTTGTGATGACTAGAGTTCAAAGTATAAGCCCATAGGGCCTGGCCACAAAAATCGGTGAAATTTAGGAGGTGAGCCTATTCTCGGATTAAATAGCAAATATGAAATTTGAAGGCACGTTTACGATTTCTAAATTGGATCAAACCGGAGTGTATCAATAATAAAAAAAATTCAAATAAACTATAAGTTTTGTCTTACTGTTTTATTTTTAGTTTTCCCCATCGTGATTTCTTGACGCATGCAGGCCTAGCCTACACAACAAAAACACATTGCCACTGCAAAAACCAGGAAGAGCAGCCAAAAATTAGTTAATAATGTTAGCGCCCTCTATTTAATGAATGGCAGTAATTAATAATTATTATGGTAATTAATCATGATGAAAAGAGGTTTAAAAGTTTCTTGAAATGTTGCACATTTGTGGCTTCAAGAAAATTCTGCAGAAATTTATTTCACAATCTAGGACAAATAACAGAAAGGGCTCATTACCAAATATCCTTTTGGTAAGAATACATTAAGGGATTTACACAAAAAATTAAATGTAATGATTTTTAGGATTTTTAAAGTAGTTGCTATCTGACAAGAAAATCGGTATGACACATCGCTGTGCTAAACTTAAAATCACTGCATCAAGATCTGAGTCATACTATCATTCAGCTTCCTGGGATCTGATCAGCTAGGCCCAAAGTCTCTGCCCTGCAAAATCGTGCTAGGCAGAGACGGAGTGGTTTCACCTGCCTCTGCTATAGGAGAAAATGTTACTAAGGGTAAAGGACACTTGAGTCAGTGTATGGTATTTGTGAAATATGTATGTTATAAGATAGAATCCTTTTATGCAACATGCCTGAGAGATCAAATAAAAGTTTAATAAACATCACCATGGGATTCCGAGTGCTATGCACAGGGTAGCTGCAAAAACAGATTAAAAATCTAGGTACAACATGGAAAAATTGAATTTCCTATACATATAAAATACATATAAATATATATCAAAACTGAATTACATAGTAAAAAATAAATTTGGTATATCAAAATGTACTTCATTGAAATGACGATCATCGTTATCAATATGCGACATCTATTTTCGATTCAAGGATTGGGGAAGTCCCCCATTGATATGACTTGGGAATGGGGGTAGTCCCTCAGTGATATTATGACATAGAGAAGCCCCTAGTGATATGATGATTTTAATATACTGTACCTTCTAAAATTCTCTGCAGTTCTAACAGCGAGTTGATGAGAACATGAAACTGCTTCTGCCGGCTCTCCAGCTGTGGAACAAGCATTTGAAATTTTACAATCATTTGGTAAAATGACAAGAATTGTGTTAAAAAATGTAAACTTACGCTGCAAATTGTTCTCTGATAGTGATACAGTAGTCTCCAATTTAAAGCAACACTCTTAAAACCAAATTTTCATGTTAAAAAAGAGTTTTTAAAAAGATGTATTGCCAATTAAAAAAATACAGTATACAGTAGTGAACTATATAAATGAACCTTTTAATGTTATTGATATGTATCGGTTGACCAACTTATGGTTGACTTTTGACAAATGCACTCCTATGCATAAATGATTTTTATCCTATAGATTAAACAATGTCTTTTGTACTTAATTATTTTTAAATTCGGGAAAATTTGTTGTCATGAAAATGACTGTGATATGCAATTTGCAAGTTTTGTGTCATGAAAGTTTCTGGATTTTACTGTATTAAATTACAATTTTACTGTATTCAATTACAATTTTACTGTATTAAATTATAATTTTACTGTATTAACTTACAATTTTACTGTATTAAATTACAATTTTACTGTATTAAATTACAATTGTTTTAAATGGTTCGTTGTATCACATTGAACAGCATATCCTCTTGCCACATACACAATGGGAAGTCATAATTTGCAAACAAGTCTCACTTTAAAAGTGGCCTATAAGACCATGTGACATCAATTTTAAATTAATTATCTTAAAATATCCTACACTACAAATAAATCAGATTATTTCTATGCAATACAAAAATGCTATTTTATCTAACAAAAAAAATGAAATCAATACTTGAAAATCCCAAAAGGAAAAATGATTGGAAGTTTTATGATGCAACTAGAGATTAACACCATTGCACCGCCAGGTATTTTGGTATTGGAGCAGTGGCCAAAACAGTGCTTTTTTGAAAAATCCAAATTGGCGACCAAGCAATGTGACATGGGTGTGCCCAGTTTCAAACTTGTTAGTCTAAGGAGTGTAAATAATGTTGAGGATGTTTCAAGTTTTGGTATGGGAGATAGTGGCCAAAACAGTGGTTTTTGAAAAATCTAAAATGGCGGCCAAGCCACATGATATGAGGTGACGATTTTCTAACTCATCAGTTGGAGTAAGGTAAGAAGTGTAAATTTGAGGACGCTTTAAGCTTTGGTATGGAAGTGCCCAAAAAGGTGTTTTTTGAAAAATCCAACAAGGCGGCAAATTCATTTGACATAGGGTGCCCATTTTCAAACTTGTGTGAGATATACCTCAAAATTTGATCCTGAATAGTTATAATGTTCACCAACAAAAAATAGATGCAGCTCAAATTAATTTCACTCAGGAAATATTACCGGGCAGAAGTAAGACACCATTAGCATGTACACTACATGGTTCATATGCACAATTAAGTTAATAATACCTGTAGGTATATTAATAAGCGAGAGAGTGAGGGAGGAAGGTTACTGTACAACAAGAAAAGAGGAAAGTCTTTGCATGAGATTGGAGAACATACAAATGTAACATTACTATAGAAATGAAAACATTACTAATAATGTATGTTGATAATAAAAACAAACACAGCTGTTCCTGTAGACTTTCAACATAGATTATATCTATCAGCAAATCTTCCCAGTAATTATATAAATTAATTGTACCGTCATAATTACGATGTGGATTATATCTATCAGCAAATCTTCTCAGTAATTATATAAATTAATTGTACCGTCATAATTATGATGTGGATGTGTGACGGTTCGATATAGTAATCAAATTATATAAAAACACTCCCGAAGTTTCTCCTTATGGTGCGTTAAACTTACAGTGAAATGTTGCATCTATAGTGTAAACCTTTTGATATAGAGGGCACTGTATAAATTATAGCATAGTTTAAAGTAAATTTTTGAAGCAGGCAAAGTAAAAATCCTTTTTCTGAGTTAAGACTCAAGGCTAAAGCCTACTTCTAGTTTCAGTAGCGTAAAGTAGATGAGAGTGTGATACTCCCCCTGGATGGGATGCTAGTCCATCACAGGTTACTTACCAGCAATTTGCCAGTACCCATCATACAGCTAGGTATAGACTGAAGCAATGTGAGTGCATTGCCAAGGCACACAAACAGCTGGTTAGTCTCAAATTCCCGACCTCTCGATTGGGATTTTGAACAACAACCGTTGTACCAATTACTTCAAAAATTTACAGAAAGGCTTAAAACATTCCTATCAAAGTACATTGTTTTAGTTTCCACTGTCCCCATTCAATTTTTCCCATATTTTTTAGTCCAATTATTAATACAAAATAGCCAATTTGTATGTATAATTCACAAAACGACCAAATGTATGGTACAGTATCATTATAAAACATGCTATTTAACTTCACCTAAAAAATATTTTCCACTAGCCCCTACCCTAAAATCTCACGGTGGACAGGGAGGAGGGAAATTATTTTGTAAGCCTAATTGTTCCTTATTTCCTTAATAATTTATTGCCATTATTTGTCATTACCTTCAGGGCTTAAGTGATGAACAGGAACAGTATTACAGTACTTAGCTCTGCTATTTAATCTTGGAGGATGTGTATCCTGTACACATTAAGAATTTCACGTATCATTTCTGAGCTTTGATTTTGAGGTTTTAAACTGTTTTTTAATGGTAAACTAAACAACAGTATATGTTTGAGTAAAAAACTGCTGTTATTCCTAGTAATAGCCGAGTATCAACAGTAAGACTATGTAAGGGTTTGTGCCAACAAAAATTTGTTACAGAATGAAATTTTACAATATTAAGTCACTTATAAGCATTAAAGGCAGCATTTATTGAATAGTTATAACTCGGAAACAACACTTGAGAAGTTGAAAGGAGCATGGTGCTGGGATGGATTAAGTGCTATGGGGAGAAAACTGGTGGTGCTATTCAAGGCGAGTTGTAGGTCTGGGTGACCTAATCCATAGACGAGATATTGGTATGATTTTTCGATCTGCGTTTTTAACTCAAAAAATTTTCAATCTACACTTTAAATCATCATTAGCATATGATTCAACAATGTTATAAATTATGGTCAGTGACTCTAATGATGGAGTTCACATCACGTTGCCCGGTCACCACATGGACTTGGAGAATACTATGATTTTGGACAGGGAACAGAGACATTTTGATGGGGTGTGAAGAATGCCATTTACATTTAGGTGAATGAGTCACTTGTGAACTGTGACGAAGGCTGGTCTAAATTCCCAAGAGTCCATAATCAATTCTACGTTCATGTGTCTTAATGGCCACCGATTGTAAATGTTTAATATCGTAATTATCCTTTATAACGATTATATTATACTGATGACGATTGTGTCAATCAAAAATTTCATAGGAGTTAACCCTTTACCTTCGAAGTGTTATTTCAACATGTTTGTAAGGAAAATAGGTGCTTTAGAAATAAATGGCAAAAAATACCAAAAGAGATTATTTCAAAATTCTTGTTTGGGTGGGTGAAGTGTTGGCTTATTGTGGAAGGGGAAAAATTGGTTCATTCATGATGTCATATGATGTCATGACAACCATTTTTTTTTATCAACATGAAATTCCTAATGGATGTGGTTTTTTTACACTTGAACATCATGCAGATATACGATGAATCAAAATAATCAAAGTTTGGATCATCTTCTAACTTTATTCCATGAATAAATTCAGATTTAATCTAGAACTAAAAACTATATTCTCAAAGGTGACAATTTAATCAAAACCAAAACCCTGGACAAAAGCATTGTGAATTTTGTCTACCAAGGAGGCAGGTTTATGGATAGTGCAGTTTAGGTTAATAATCCTGGACTAACTTTTGAGTATTCAAGCCTATCATATGCGTTGCTATTTTTTCTACAGTTATAATATTAACAATGATTCACTACAGTACAATTATTATTAAATGTAATTATTATAAAACAATACCATAAATATAGCAATTAAAATAATGTACATTGTATTCACAATACAGTATTTATATTATAGTGAGTACCTTTGAGGGGATACCAAAGAATATGACGATATTTTGCCACAGCGAGTACAATACAATATAATATTTTTCGTTATCCATAAAATTACACATTCAATCATTATTCAATAATAAACCTTGATAGTTACTTGCAATTTCAGATTTGCTAGGCCTAGGCTAAGGTAGGACCTAGGCCATGTTTTTTAAAAAATCCATGTCAAAACGCAGGTAACTATTGCCGAAAAGCCTTAACAGCAACTCTTGTAGCTTTATGAATATTACGGCTACGTTTTCTTGATAATCATCCGTTGTCAATTGTTGGCAATCTTTCAACTCATGACAATATTCTCTTCAGTCAACTTATAAACATTCATTACTTGTAAAATAGTCAACTTATAAACAGTCATTACTTGTAAAATACAGTCATTTTAGATTAAATTGTTAAGAATTTTGTGTTCCCTCATGATGCAGAGAGGATGTCTGGATAAAAATAATCTTCTTATGAAAATGATGTCTTAATGAGGAGGATTACGGTTATACTGACAGGAAGGAGATAATTTACTTATTCCTGGTCATGTGTCCAAACAGGAACTAAACAGGTCGGGGGAATGCAGAACACAGTGTCCGGGTGAAAGGATGATCTTGGCACTGTATATAAGCTTGGGAATTTAGAAAAATATTCAAATGAAATTGGATAATTTGTATTTGTCAACAGTTAAAAATGTGATAACAAACATATATGGATATAGAATACATTGTACTGTGTTTTTTAAGTAATTAGGGCTTCTCATGCCAAAACCACCAAGTTGTCACAAAATTGACAAAAATCGAGTTAATATCAAAAATATATTATGCTTTTTGTAAGCTTTAAAATGAGGGGTCAATTATCAAAATCGGACATCTACAACCAAAGTTATGGAAAAAAATAGACAAAAATTTCTTATTTATTTCTTTATGGCTCCTGTTGTTTATTTGCTTATTTCTCAATAACTTCCTGTCCGACAACTTGGTGGTTTTGCCATGGCTTTCCCCAATGTTAAGTACATTTTGCCATTTCTAGCATCACCAGTTATTACAGTATGTTCTAAGTTTCATGATGCTGGACAGGTGTGTCATTTTG
>JAOTQE010099799.1:0-13993 GCA_025631205.1 Nesometra sesokonis
TATAGGTCATCTCGTAAGTTTGTTTTTTATGCCCCTCCTTTCAACTACGAATTAACTTTTTGCAAGAAGGTTAGAGATAGGGAATAAATTTCTAGTTGATTTGTAATAGGTGTTGATTGAAATTGACTGTAATTCGTTGAAACCAGGGATATTGAGTCGTTTAGGGGAATTTTTTTGTTGTATTTTGTGTATTTTCTTTTTACGAATAAAAACATTTTGGGTTTAAAAAAAAAAAAAAAAAAACAAACAAAAAAAAAACTTTTCCGACCTACCTACCCATTTTTTTTATTTTTCCAAAGCGTGGCCAACACAACAGTTTTTTTTATTTGGCCTTAGCTGGCACATTAGCTGTGAGGCAATTTAAGTTTTCTACATTAGCTATTGACTTTTCTACATTAGCTGGGATTTTTGTACTGACTTTTATCAGTCAAATGGCATATACTAAGGCTTTTTGCAGATTATAGCCTAAATCATTGGCCGTTAGCTTTAAAATGAGGTGGGGAGGGAACTACGACTAAGAGTGCAAACCTACTGTACAGTAGTACCTCACTATTTCCTAAGTAATTCATAATTTGTAATAATTTATGATCTTTTTTTCATTGTACAATAGAGAAGAAATGCATATTCACAAAACCACATAAGAAAATCTTGCTTGTAGGACATGTGATTTCAAAATAATATGTAATACTTATGAATTTAATTTATGATGAAGTTAACACCTCCCTGTTAACAGTAACCACGAAGGGGTCTGGTCAGATTCAACATAACAATCTCCTTCTAAATTAATTTGTGTCAATGTTCTAAATTTTAAATCTTCTTCTGAACCATGGTACATACGTTCCGTGTATACAGAGCTGTAGTGCGTATAAAGACACTCCCTTTCTTTGTATACAGAGCTGCAGTGCGTATAAGACACTTCCATTCTTTGTATACAGAGCTGCAGTGCGTATAAGACACTCCCAATTTCGTGTACACAGACCTGCAGTACACTTCCCGTTCTTTATAGAGTACTACGGTGTGTATCCTATTAGACACTTGCAGCACTGTATGTATAGTCTCGCTCTAATAATTAAGGTTAAAACATCATGATTGACACAAGTATTACAGTTACTGAATGCACTGTAAATAATTATTATACAGTAGATTATTTAGTACAGTTAGGGATTCAATCTGGTTACAAACCAAAGGAATTTTTTTTCAAAACTTCCGTTTCATCAATCGCCTTTTTTCACCCTTAGGCCTAAATTGTACTTTTTTATTTTTTCGATGATAGGCAGGCCTAGGCTAATGGACCGCCACGAAAGATGTCATGCGCATCCCATGGGGAGGGGTTACCCTGAAGACAAAGGGAGGAGAGGTCAGTTAGTTGTGACATTACAATTTTGTGCAAAAAATATTTTTGATAGCTTCAATTTGGTAGATCGTTGTATGACGATGTGACAAGGGGAGGGGTTAAAAGCTGCCAACATTTGCGTGACATTATATAGCATGACTAGGCCTAGGCCGGATGACTATATATGGATCGCACCCCCCCCCTTCCCCCTACAAATCCCCCGTTTGATTAATGTTTGTTTGTTTGTTTACACTGCAGTGTAGGCCTAGTAAATACATAAATGTCTTATTTTCACTTACCAGCTAATATTACTCCAACAAAAATAATCGACGAACAAAAGAAAATTACGTTCTTCGTAGTCATATTGAAAAATACATAACCTAGGCCTAGGATAGCCCACTACTTGCCACACGCAATATTCACTCTTACCACCAGGAAGTCGCCCCTCTTTCTGGCACAGCTTAATCGGTGAAAGCGATGCCTAGGCCTAGCCTAGCACAACCAATTCCGAGCTTCGATTAGCTGGTTATAAGCCTATATTGAGCAAAACATACAGCTCAAAGTTAAAGTATATAAATCGAAGTAGACAGCGATTTAATTTTTATTAAAAAAGAATCTCGATTTATAGGCCTGCACTTTATAGTCTAAACTAGCATTTTTAACTTCGACTACTGCTGAACTGAAATTTTAAGCTACCGCCCTCAGCGTATGCTGTAAGGACACGTATGTTTTCTATGTAAATGAGTGTTTAGATCTTATATCATCATACCTCAGTAGGCCCATGTATTTAATCTATTAATTTATTATATATTAATCTTTATGAACAAGAGTGTGTCTTGTGGTAAACATGAGAAAAAACTACCACCCTCCTAAAAAGACGAACATAAAAGAGGTTTTTTTCTCAGGCCTTGGCTTAATAAAACTTAAGTAAATTATTTTAACGCATCATAAATATTTAAAATAATTTAAAATTCGTGAAAACATTTTAAATAGTAGTCCAGTGTATACCTGCCAACTCTCACGCATTGGAGCCTATTTTGCACGTCTCACACATAAATATTTTTTCTCACGCATGAACAGAGTTCTCACTCATTAACAGTTATTTCAATAGATTTTGTAACGCATGAGACAAGTTAGAGCAAAATACGGTAAAAACAGCCCCCAAAACATTGGTAATTCAGACAGGGACCTGTGAAAAATGGTCAAATGAGGTTTTTTTTGTTTTTGTTTTTTTTTTGCTCGTCATACCAATATCGGAGTAATTGTGAGCCAGTACTGGTGGCGGGATTTGTCTTGCGCATTGAAGCCAAAAAAGTTGGCAGGTATACCAGTGTAATATTATTGTTGGTTCGTCAGTTGGTTTGTCACCTCTTCATCGATATGGTTATATGCAATTTACAATCTGTATGGATTTTGAAATTACCTGTAAAAGTACACTTTTGTGTACTGCTATGTAACGTCTAAAATTTTCAAACACAAGGAATATGCAAGATTAACTCATAACTGGATGGGGTCACAATTACCTTTTATAAGAAACTAAATTACAATTGAGTGGTTTGTGTGGCATCATAGCACAAATTGTGTATTGGGTGACAGTTTACATGACCCAAGTGCGTATCCAGGATTTGAGGAAGGGGATGCTCAAACCCGACAGAATTTTAACAATAATTGAAAAACAAAACAAAAACAAATGCCTTTTTCCCATTTTAGAGCATTTTGTAGAGGTACGTTGTTTTCTCATGCCATCTTTTCTCCTGCCATTTGTACTTCCTTTCCTGAAGGTTGGTGCTCAATTCTTTTGAATGCGAGTGCTCTTAGGGCTCAACCGTCAACCTTATTTATGTTCTTCTTACCTCCCAAGGGGGCTGCTCATGCACCCTATGCACCCCCTTGATGCGCTACTGATGGTGCGAATTTGGAACTATTTTCCAGCTGATTTTACATAATAATACAGGTCTTTCACAATACAAATTATTGCTTTAAAAAATTTCAATTTTGGAGCATTTAAAAGACAAAAATCTTGTCACCATGGGGATGCCAGTACCCATCACAATCCTAATTTGGAAATGAATTGACAGTGAGTTGCACATCACCAAGTTTTTTTCCTATGAGGAGTTCTTTAAAAATTCTTATTTAACAGAAATAGTAATTATCATCTGAGGTGTCAGACTAAAAAAACTTTTAAAGTTGGCTACCAGTTTACAACAGTACAGTGTGTTACTTTATGCTTTGACATTTAGCATTGTCTAATTTTAAAAGAGGTGTGGATAAATCTGTACAATTATTTATGACCAGTCTGATAACTTTTCACATTTTGACAGATTATGGCACAAAACAATTTCCAGTCTGTCGTAATTCGAAAGTGTATTCAGCCCTGGATTTAAGGTGGGTAAGGTGGTACTCTTACCCATGACTTCCCACATTTTGGGGGACCACAAATTTTGACGTTTCGAAAACTAGCCTGTTTTCTCAGTTTTGAAGAGAAGATATTTCTCTAAGTATGTTATAGGCTGCATGGTTATGACTTCAAGCAAAACCATCATCTTATCTCTGGCAAAAGCGATCCTGTACAACACAAATTCACTTACTGCTCATCCGGCCCTGAAGATGAAACTATCGTGCACCCCGCATTTGAAATACCCCACGGCCTCCCACACTGTATGTCCAGCATTGAGTGTGTTTATTGTATTACACAATGTTAAAGAATAAAAAATTACTGATTTTAAAAGAAGTTTTGTTTGAAAACCATATAAAAAATGTCATTACAAACTACCTATTCTTATGTGAATTTAACTGATTATTTATGCGAGGTGACGAGATATACTATATCTGTAATGTTATTTAGGTTTTCAAACACAACCCTTTAAAAATTTGCAACTTCCCTAATTCTTTAACACTGTTAATTTGAGTGTACAATTTTGTTTAATTTGGGTCATACTTTTCATTCTTTTGCAGCAATAATCACACTGCCTAAATATGTTAAATTATTATCAGTGAGGTAACAAATAATTGTTCTATACATTTATCCATACAAAATTTAACCTTAAACTTCCCATTTAAATATTAACGTCAGAAAAACACCAGAAGAAAGCAAAAAGAAAAGTTAATTACATTCAAGATCAGTAATCTTTAATATTAATTTGTGAAGCAGTATGATCGTAACAAAGCAGTTAAAATAAAACATCAATTTAGCTTGATATCATCCACAGATTAGTTATTTTAACAACTGGATGGTGAACTTAACACTGTAGGATTGCAATCCCTTGTATTTGATGGACGTTCAGCATCTAGTTGTTAATATAATAAATCTATGACATCATCACATTTATCTAGATTCTCTTATAGCCTGCCCTTCCCATCATGCTTTGCATGTATCACATAATAAGGAAACCAGCAGAACCAAACATGCAATCAACGTATTCAGTAGAAAATTAAAAATTTCTCACATACACTCTGCAAACACGACAGCTATACATAAACATATATAAATATGTATATAGTTATACAAATGTATATATATATTTATATAAATGAACCAACAGACACAGTGTAAGATTGTTGTATAATTTAAAATCATTTAAACGTACATCAACCTTACACATGTGATCGTGAATTCCAATTTGATTTGTTTACTCATAAATCTTTTATATAATTAGGCATATTGTATATTTTACATAATATACATTATATATATTAACAAAGGCCTATACAATTATATATAATCATTATCTATAATTATATATGAACTGCATACTGTAACTAACTGTTAAATTACGTCCTCGATTACAATAGTTAACAGGTATCGGGTACTTGATGAGAGGACTGAATATGCCAATATTAGCGATTTATTACCCCTACACACAAGGGTGTCAACTTTTGAGTTTTGCAGTTTGAATTCTAAAAACAAAAAGACAAAACTCCAGTGTTTAAAACACCGAGGTTGAAAAGCTGACTGAATGTACGCACTTCTTAAAAACTCTACATATACACAGTGGAACACAAAGCATAGGGGTCTGACTTGGAACTCCAGTATTTCCAGAATGTAAAATAAGGAAAAATTTACTGTGTAGGTTATGCATGGGCTGTATCAGCTTTGTAACTAGGCAACTGCATGCATAAAATCAACTTAATGTGCTTCCCAGTTTAAACGGTAACTATGCTCCGGTTTTTCACCGAAGTACCATCCCTGGTTTCTGGAGAATCTTTTCAGTTTTTTTTAAGTAACTACTTTAACACTTCAGTCAACTTTCCCCAAAATTCACCAACCTTCAGACACTCCATCTTGCTTTGGTTTTCAAGACAGTTTAGCTAAGAGAGCGAATCAAATTACATCAGTTTAATGGATTTTTGAATAAAAAAAATTCCTGTTTTGCGTGATTTAGTTTCTTAGGTTGTTGGCTTGCACATAGTTGACTGTAGTAGTATATAAGATGATATTCATTTAAAAATAAATGTGACTAATTATTTTTCAATAGCAAATTCAATATTATATTATAGATCTTTTTTATTTCAAAACATGTTAAGCACATTTCCCAAATAATCCTGTAAACAATTGAGCAATACCGACATTCATGATCTCATAGACATCCATTCATAGTTCTGATGAAGATGAAGAAAGTCAATCTAATGGAAACACTAAGAGCCCCTTCTCCCATTCCAACTTACTCTTGAGTCAAAAATAAATTTTCATCGTAAGTAAAAAGATCCAGTAGTGTTTCTGAAACACTATGCCCCGGCAAAATTTTAATGTAGCACATGAAAACCTGGGAAAAGGTCAAGGTCATATGATCAAAATGTAGGGCCCACAAGAAGATCTTGTCATAAGAAACACTCATGCCAACAAGCAAAGCCCTACCTCTGAAGATGCACAATGCAATCCTTATGGTGAAGGTTAAAGTTGACAACAATACAAACAATATTCCCTGGCATATATGCATGGAGGCATACAAATTTGTACATGTTTAGTAAACTTTGTAATTAAATTAAAACTGAGAAAAAGTTAAATGTGTTAGTAAAATTGTATATACAATTATAGATGGAAGGAAAGATAGAGAACAGCAGTACAGAATACGATTAAAAACCCTGGTATTCATAGACAGAGGTCAAGACATCTGCCTGTCATGCTTAAAAATTCAGTATTAAACTTGAACCTTGCTGTCAGGATCATGAACGTAATTTGCACAAACACAGTACAACTGCTCATTTTATTACAGAATTGTTTGACAAGTATACTTTACACGCTGTGAAATGAAAACATCATATTTCAAAGATTTATTAACTAGCATTGGCAAATATATTAGTATTTTTAACAGACCCAAACAAAATATAAATAAATTTTACTGCTTGTATATACACACACACTACAAGTGTGTATATTAAAGTGTTTAGATACATACATACTTTTTATTTACATATAACAACAGGGTAAAACAAAACTGGACTGTTAATGTGTACACACAGCACCTGAGATAAGTGATATACACCTGTATTTAAATTAGTATTCATATTTATATCACATCTTCAATAGTGACGCATACACTAAAAAAAAAACAAACTCAAGATTACATCTGGATAAAATTCCTCTCTTCATGTTTACACACGAACACATTTCTTTCTCATTTTAATTACTTCTTTTTAGTTAAGTTAGGCACTTTTAAGTCCATTCTTACCCAAATATTATATATATGCACGGTTTATACAATTTGATTAATTATTAAATCAATCATTTGAATAACTAATGGTTGGATTTAAGTATCTTAGCAGCAACAGTATTTAGGGATCTTAATCACTGCAAATATAAATAAAAAACAATTTCTTTACCTAAAAATATCATAAAATAGATCGCATACAGACAGGATAAGTAACTCCATATTATGACTGGCCATGATCAATCATGCATGACCATAACCTGTCATGCATAACCAACATAATAAGTCATGCATAACCAAACAAAATTAGTTATGCATGACTAAACATAATAGTTCATGCATGACCAAACATAAAATGAGGCATGTCATGGCAAAACCACCAAGTTGTAGGAAAATTGAAAATTGAGTTTTTGTTATAGCCATATTACACTTTTCATAAGCCTTAAAATGAGGGGTCAATTGTCAAAATCGGACAATCATAACCAAAGTTATTGAGCAAAATAGTCTAACATTTCCTTTGTATTTCTTTATATTTCCTGTTGTTTATTTTCTTATTTCTCAATAACTTCCTGTGCGACAACATGGTGGTTTTGTCATGACTAGCCTCAAATGTATGTTAGGGAACCTCCTCTACCTAATGTTTGATTGGTTCAATTTGCTATACTCTCTTTCATTCACTTAAAATAACAAATAATTGCCAACATCAAGGGTTTCATTTAACATGTTACATACTAATTTCAAATCCATTATACGTTCACAAGTTTTAAATACAGATCTGTTTAAGTTAAATCAACACTCTGTACTCCATAACATTATCTTTAGCCAAAATCTAATATTAGTTGACATATTTTGCACAATCTATTTTACACAAATAAATTTATTGACCTACACATAAATAAAAATATATATACAATAAATTAACATATAACAACCAAAAAAGAACAAAATAAGGAGTTCACTGCCAGGTATTGGGTTTCAATCTAGCAACTTTTTCTGTATGAACTGTTTAGTAATAATTATTTTTAAACACACCAATCTAATTTTACAAGGGATCAACGGGGGGTAGTATTACAAATTGAGACTACTTCACATTTTAAGCCTATGGTTGATTCCGAACAACATGGATCAACCACAACTTTTTCATTAGATAAGAATTCATTGGTACATTTGAAAGGAAGAATTACCTTTGCTTGTATTATTAGTATTTTCTGTGCATTATGTTAATTGATATTTTCTATACACAACTCATATCTCGAAGGTCCCACCAATTAATCTCAGACATGTATAATGCATACTTGGAGTATTGCAATTCACGCCATCGTGTTAGGATTCAACATTTCAACATTAAATATGTCATCATCAAAGTTTAATGCATACTTGGAGTACTCCATCGTGTTAAGATTCATATTCAACTCTTATGTATATATTGTAATTATGAATTACAAGTTTTGGTGCTAAATCACATGATCTACAAGCACCAATCAGTGTAAAGACATAGTATGTCTACGCTCACTCTAGGGACAATTTTTTCTTAGCCAATCTGACTAAAAGTTGGCGATGTTTTTAGACAAGTTATAAATGTTTTAGCCAAATAAAAACTGATAAAAATGTCTGAAAAATCAACAGTTTTTGGGATTTCCATTCAGCCAATTTGGCGAAAAGTTTATTTTATTTTAGCCACATGAAAGTTCCAGTAGTCATTGGCGACTGGGCAAATAGAGTGAGCTTAGTACATTAATTCAGTTGAAACTTACAGTTAAGTACAGTTAAACTTGCTTAAGTCAACTTTACTTAAGTCATCACAGATTGATGTATTTTCCGTCAACAATCTCATTTTTTTTTCAATGCCACCTTGGACTTGACTGTAATTGTCAACAAAAGAACTAAACAATATAGTGGTGATGAAAAATGTTAGTTATGGTCTCTGGAATATGATGTGGTATTCCCATAAGGTCAAGGAGGCGCTTTATATCAAGATCAGCGTCACCTGACAGCATTCCATCATTCACATGATCAAGGCCCTTAGTGGAAGGAGCCGAAACGTAGTGTCTCTACAATTTTTGTCTCTGAGTAAGTGAATTATTTATTTATCAATATAGTGGTGATGTATGATTAGACAATCATGAGACGGCCCTGTATGCTACCCATGCAATGAATTCAAAATGAACACGTACAGTAAGCTCATAACACTTACTAGATCCTGTTTTATTGAGCCTAGAATATTAAATACTGTAATAGTGCAAATATACAACTTCAAATTCTGTTTGCGAATCTATCGCAATCAAAATCTGTTCAATTTAATCAACTTAAATACAAACCACATGCATACAAGGCTTTTACTAGGCCTGCGAGTCTTGTTATCATTATGAATTAAGGATAAAAATTATATTTGTGAATACAGATTTAAGAAATTCCTCGTGAAGTAGGTAAGTTTGAGATGTTGCTTTTAGGCAACTGTACATGTGTCACAATAGTCTGTCAAAAACAGAATTCGATTTGACAATATAGTTATATTGTTTATCATCACATGGCCAACTCAAGTAAAAAGCATTGATAAAGGAATTCTTTGGAACAATGCAAGGTGGACACAGTTAAGGCAATCAAGAAGAGCATCCAACTAACTATTACCCAGAATTCATTAACACCTGTTTACACGTAGCCACAATAAAAGGATGAAGCATTTTAGACATGGCTTGCATTCACATCAACCTGTCCATGAGGAAGGAAAACTTTGTGTTTCACATAAAACCGTTGTCATAACATGTTGTGTTTACACATAAAAGGCGTTGTCATCACATTACCATGACTAAAATAATCAGGATGGAATCCGACACATGGAATTGATACATAGCTAATTTCCTTCTTGTCCATGGGTAAGGGTAAATCCTGTTGTATACTCTTCTATTCACTGCCATACAAGTTGATCCACTATTTGGCATTAGCAGTTGTGTTGGCGTTAGCACTAGCGTTAGCTTTATTATTCATCTCCAATTTGCTTAGTTGCTTCCAAAGTTCATCTCTGTCTTTTTCTTTCTTTTTCTCCCTAAAAATAAATAAATAATGTAATATTTTAATTTGTATCACATCCGACAGCAAGCACAAAACCCAATTCTGGGTTGGAATCTTGTCTCACACAAGGGTTTTCTGAAAAAACTAAAACAACCTGTTTGTTTTTGAGTCACAATCGCATTTGACTTTTCCAAGTAAAACTAACCAACACACTGGCTAGTTTTAAAATAATTAGTCAAGTACAAACAACACATGAAGTTTACATACCAGGAAAGGTACCCATGCCACACCGTTAGTTTAACCTAGTTCCGCTTGCCCAAGAAAACTAACCAGGTTAGTTTTACCAGGCAGGAAAGTTCAATGTGAACAGTGTGACTTGGGTAAACATCCAAAGTCATATCTGTATGACCTTCATTAGTAATTTGGACAATCACAAATAAGATATTATCAAAGTAACATGTAAAAATGGTTGATATTACAAGTTTTACCATAGCTTATGGTAAAAGTGTGGTACTGTACTGCTTGGTAGTAAACATGCTTGCCTCCCAATCGCAAGGTCATGGGTTCGAACCTGGCTGCACACTTGGCCGGCGCGGATCCAGACTTTCGCACAGTTCGCTATTGCGAAGGTCAGACGGCCTCAGATTCTGGTACCTCTGGGGCCCTAAGCAACACCCGGACCCCAGCTTCTTCACATGGGTTTTGCGAAGGTCACAGTACATGTCTAGATCCGCCCCTGCTAGGCTCTTTCCCATGATTTAAACGCACCATTCCACAGCCACATTAAACTTGGTTTAGAATGTATGATGTAGTGGCGCTTTTTATGTAGAGTTTACTATTTTAGAAATAATAAATAAGTAGCTTTTCAAAGAAATTAAACATTATTTTGGAGATTTTTGATGGAATACGCCTGTTTTTTATTCAGTGTCACATCCAAAAGCGAGTTTTCTCACACTTACAGGATGAGATCTACGGCATGCTTTGTAAATCAAGTCTCAATGAGGCTTTGGGAGTGGCATTGTTAAGTTAAAGGAACCAACTTAGCGTTCAGCCAGGATCGAACCCAGGACCTCAGGATATAACTTACCTTTGCCTGTCTGTCCTATAATTTGCTGTTAGTTCATCAAATAGTTTACTATTCATTTCCATAAATGTTTTCAGCACATTGTAAACCAAGGCCACTATTGTCCTAGTAAAAAAGAGAGAATAAATAGTTTTAATACACTATACTCCAAATATCATTTCTTTATTTTGTCCTTCCAGTCTAAATGAACCATAACTTTCAAGCATTTTCTGAAACTCATGGTTGGACAAAACCAGGTTTTTTAAGTAGGCCAAATGAAAATAAAACATAAAAAAAAGACTAAGAAGATGCAAGTTATATTTTGTTTATAATACAGTTGAACTTGCCTAAGTCAGCCTTGTCTATGTCAAAAATATTTTTCATGTCATTTTGTGTTTTTTAAATCTCTAAGTCATTTTTTTTCGAGGCCACTTTTGATTCGACTTTGGCAAGTTTAACTGTATTATTATTGTAGATTTGTGTATGTACGTTTTGTTACATGTCTCAATATTTCAATAATTAAAATCATTTGTAAAATCTAGAAGTGGAAAGCATATAGAAGATTGTTTACTCCAGTATTTTGACAAGTTACAGTTTACATTTATTGAAAAAAAAAATAGCACATGAAAAGAAGTGTCCGCTTGACTTTTGGACAGCAACCATAATACACTGATCCTAAACAAAACAGAATACACAAAGAAACATGTAATAGAGAAATGTAGGTTGTTGCCCACAAACACCAAAGAACATACTCCTTTAAGGGGGAAAGTGGGATAACCATTAGATCAATCAATGCGCATACAACCCATTATCATGATTCCTTTATCCCCCAAGGTGTACGTTATGAGGTAGTTTGTTTTTGAGAGCGTTCATGACCACATGAATTTCCTTTTTAAGGATGAAATAAACTTTATCTGTATCTGTATCTGAGAGGAGTTTGTCCAGCAAACTGGTAAGAAATGACTAATGATAAGTAAGGCTTACTGATTCCAATGCTCCTTTGATATCCTATAAAGACTGGGGAACATAATTGGCATAACAACATTTGAGTTCTCCTCTATCAAACTCAGTACATACTCATTGTTCCAGAAGTATAATGCTCGTTCTGCTACCTGCAAGAAATAAAATAGAAACAGGTGGTGAACATGATAACAATATGCTTTCTTTCTAAATTTAAACAATTCATCTAGATTATACATTAAAATGGGAAATGTTTCAAATTGACAATCATCTAATTATTTACCTTGTCGACAGTTTCAATTCCATAGATGTCATCTTCAGAGTGACAAATTTATTGTTGAGTAATATGAACACCCAGAGGTGGTGGTAACTTAACCAAAGGCTTGTTGAATTGACATTTAAACTATCAGTATGGTCAGTAACTACACAAATTGCAAATTTGAAATGTTTCCACACATAAATTAAATAATTGTTGGTAATATTCTTCTCTTCAAAATTAGCTTCTATGTTCCATGGCATATTAAGGCTATTGGGAGAAGTTTTAACCTTGAACAGTGTAAAGAATAAAAAAAAAAAGTTGTTTCTATTTACTAATCACAAATCAAATGTTTTGATAATATTCTTCATTTTTAAAAATTTTCTCTATGCCCCATACCATATTAAGGGGTTGGAGCGACATATCGATGGCTTTGTTGACACAAAAAATATTTCTTTTTTTAAAATTTGCTTGATATTACTATAATTTCTGTCTCTCATATCAATATAATTTAAATATTGATTAAACGTTATTACTAAATTTATGAAGGTTTAAAAAAAAAGAATTATTAAGATAAAAACTTCTGACAACTGATTAGAGTAAAACTGGTGCCAATGGGGCTAGTATTTAGGTTATCTAGTTTATGCAGTTTAACAGCACACTGATTATGACCTAGGCTACACAGTGCAGAATGCATGCTGAATGATAGGGCACACAGAGCATTTGGCTCTACCTTCAAAGTGAGTGAACATGGTGCCAATAAGGCTAGCATGTAGGTTATCTAGCCTCTGCAGAGTACACTGCGTATTGTATGATAGGGCAAAGACAGCTTTTGCATCGTACATCCCAAAGGATATATTACTCAGCATGTCAAGGCTAACACAGCTATAGCAACAGTCCATATTATTTCAATTTTCATAGTTTTAAAGCTAAGACATTATCTTAATACATTTAACTCTCTTAAAACAGACTCTGTAGCATAGGTCCCATGTTGTAAAAACAGAATTCCTGGAGATTTACTTTTTACTTCCTACCACTGTTTGCAATGTCTACCCTTCCTGAAATATGTGTACAAATACCCTTATTTATAAGCTCAACACCTTGACTGTTATGAAATGACAGTTTTGTCACGGTTAAAATGTGCTATTACTTTTTCCCAAAACATTACTAAACTTTATAGTTGCTTACTTTCAACCAATATTTTGAAAAAAAAAAACAAAAAACCTGGAGAATTTCCTGGGGAAAACTAAAGTCCACTCTGCTGTAGATAATTGATTTTCATGGTAAATCAGATCTTCATAAATGTCTAAAGTCATATTGTAAATGTAGATAAACGTAATTGTATTGCATGTTCTTAATTCTCATCATAAGGTTCTTTGGGTTATCATGTTTGCTTTTAATAATTTGTATTTTAGAGTAATGCCTGTATTGCTATGTTGGCATATCACCTATGATGAGAGGAACTTATTTTTTCATTTCTCATAAGTAACTTCTGTGTATGTTATCATTGAACATTTAAATACATACACTTTTTTTTTATAAGAACCTGTAAAATTTTGCTCAGGCTCAATGTTCTTATTTTTTTTTTAAATTTGAGGCTCAAATTGTTCTTATTTTGTTCTTATTTTACGCTGTTTTTTTTTCAATTGTGAATTAATATTGTACATATAGGATTTGCAATTGAAAGATAATAATGTATACAGTAGTTCATTAATTATATATAT
>JAOTQE010099810.1:0-13993 GCA_025631205.1 Nesometra sesokonis
TAGTAGTTAATTCTACTGGACACTGGACAGATTTTAACTGTCTCTGTGTGTCTATTTAGATCTACCCAATAGCACTATATATATATATATATATATTTCTCATCATTAGAATATTCTCTGGTCTTACCACATTTTTTATAATCTTTTTGTCATTGCATTTTACACATGGTAGTATTACAGTAAACCAAAAATATTTGAATGAGTTAGCACATAAAAAAATAAAGTAAATAAAAGCCGCAATATCTTGGATATTCACTTAACCTTTCATTCTTGTTCAAAAGGACAGTGTTGGTGAATAAAGCAAGCCATTAGCTGACGCATTGGAAAGCACCCTTTTGATTACAATCGCAGCAGGCTCTGTGTACAAGCCTATTGTTAATTGTTCTTTATTTTTTGGTGAGTCATCGGAATATTGATCAATAAATTTGAATTATACAATACACCCAACAAAGCAATCCAGGCTTTTACACTTTACATTATACTATTACCTCAGTTTCTGATTTTAATCTATAAATTTATACATAAATTCTTCTTAAATTCCAAGCATTGAAAGAATCATATTGTTAGGCTGCTCTTTTAGTCGATGGAGAATTCTAAATTTTTAAATTCACAAATTTTGCCTTCCTCTTTTAGATTACTGTTTTCAAACTGGAAGTATTAGGAACTTTGCTTTTACAGTTAATTTATTTTATAAAATGATAAATTAAAATACCAAATAGCAAGAATTTTATTGAAGCAACCTAGTACGGGCTCTAATGGTATAAGATTCATCATGCTACAACAAATGAAAGGATCTGTGTGCTACTCTCCATACATAAACAAAAAAAAAATCCATACTTATATTCCACCATGCTCAAATTGAGTAAAACTATGAAAAAGGAGCATAGACCAAAAAGTTGTAAAAAAGTTTCCACTGTGAATCTTTACTAACTATCCAATTAATTGCAGGGTTGGCATTTCAGGTTGAATCCGTTTTACCAGTTAATAACGGCGTTTAACACTGACAAAAATTTGTCCGAATGGACCCTGATGTCCTGATGCTGGTGTTGTAATGTACCCACAGTATTGATAGGTAGACAGGAAAAAATCAGGAGATTTTTTGTTGGTTGCTTTGTCGATCAAATTTGCGTAAATCTAAATGTGCAACATGTTACAATAAAGAACAAAAAAAAGTACATCAATATGTAAAAATATCTATATTATGGTATATAAATTGTTAACACTGAGCAGAGCTGGTATTTTGTTAATGGACAACCGAATTTTCTCCTAGGCTAGGCCAAAATTCACTATGAATAATATTGGGAGACACTTCAAATTTTCTAGAGAAAAATATATTTTTTTAGGAGGGCGGGAAATGAATAAAAAAATTAAGAGACTCCCGTCATTTTAAGGAGACTTGGGACCTCTGAAATTTCTGTGCAATGTCCTGTAAGGCAGTAAACTATGTGTGTGGTCTGCTACTATCTTTCCTTTTATTAATAAACAATGATGAGTTGTGACATCTTCCTGGATAGCTGTGTCATCATGAAGAACCAGAGTCATAAATTAATAACTATAACAAATTGTATTTTTACAGGGAAATCCATAAATCATCTTTTCCTTTAGCAATGGACAAAAAGCAATGCAATCAGTTAAGTTTAACAAATTACAAAATAAATTTTATTGTCAATTTTATTTTTATATTATTCAAGTAATAAAATTAGGTCAATACTATGGCATGGGTTGTTTTTAAAATTTTTTTTTTTTCAATTTCCAACCAGATCTACTGTATCTAAATTTCTACAAAAAAATTATTTTCAACCAATTCTTTTTCTAAACATTAATTTAATTGTATATAAGTTGTTTGTGAATATACATCACCAAGGAGAATTGGGGACGGGGACCCATTATCGACAAAATCTAGTAGTACTTATCCTTTCTTTCACATATCAGGTGCCAGGTATAAAATTCACCCAAAAAAGTTAATAATATAGACACACATAAGGGTTATCAGGGATGTCACCAGCTATTTTGAGTGCCGGATGGCAAACAGCGCCGTCTTTTTCATGATCCACCCATACGCACACAATGACTCGCGCTGTTCAAGCGTGCGATGAACAATAAAGAAGGGCAGTTATTTCATTATATTACGAAACTGATCATAGAACAACAGCTAATCTTGTGTTTTAGTAATAGGCTAGGATTTCTATTGTTTTTCGATGTATCAGTCACATATTTTATTGAAATTGACTATTGTTAAAGGTAGAAATAATAGTGGTGGTCGCTAGCCTAGAAATGTTTAGGAATAATAGTGGTGGTCGCTAGCCTGGAAATGACGGACGGAAAAGTCGAGTGCCGGACAGGGCCGTCCAGCACCGTCCAGCGTGGTGACATCCCTGGGTAGGTATCAATAAAAGGGTACACAAAATGCAAAATGGGTCAACTATATTTTTTTTCATCCACTCAACTTCGGGAAAGGGTGCTCGCCTTTCACTGGATCGAGTGTGATCACTTAGGCCTACTGATAAAGGCTTCTAATTTTAAGAGTAACACTAAAAATTGGTTATCTACATTTATGCTTAATTTAAAATTAAAATAATTGTTGACCTGGTACAGCAAGACAAAAAATAGGTCAAAGATCTCTTTTTATCAAGAATGAATAGAACTATTTTGAATAACTACTGTGTGAAGAATGCAATTAATCTCTTGGAAGTTTTATTCTCTTCTTTCATTTATTTGAATCAATAGGCAGTTAATACCACACGAATCCTTTTTCAATGAAACTGTGTCTTTTATTTGTTGAAGAGCAGTCTAAAGAGAGACGATATGACTATGATTATTCTTCATTAAGCTGAATCAATGACTGCGATTCATTCAAAGGTAAACTCACATGTCTTAAGATAAAGGTACTGTACACATGTAAATACAACAAATGGATAAAGAATTTAAATTAATAACATACATTATTGTTCAGCATTGTATGTGATTACAAAAATTAGCAAAATTGTTTAAACTATGTCAGTAGACTATAGAAATAAGGTACTATATCTAACATAATTAAAAATGTCACTCGAAAATGACATAAAATTCATAACCATTAATTTTGAAATTAACTTGCTCATATTAATCAAAGAAAAGAAATTGAAAATAGAAGTTCGTGTATTTAAAAATTGTTAAGATTTTTTTTTGATTGAGTCGAAACGTCGTTCGTCCATAAATTTTATCAGCGTTATTTTTCTATTGTCTATTTATAATAAACGTACACTTATTCGTTAAGATTTTTATACTGAAAAAATGACCAAATTTATTGAGGCTATGGCATGGATTTTTGCTCATTTATATATTACGTAATCAAAGATCTTACAATGTAAAGGTAGTGCGCTGGCCGATTTTTGCATGGAATTTTTGTAATACGCATAGAACGCCATCTAACGCTCAAATCTACTCCTCATTTTGCAGGGAGTGTTATAAAATGTATTGTTTTATTCTCGTTTTTATAATAGTTATTTATTTTAAAAAATTATTATTTGGATTTATTTTCCAAATGGGTGATGATACTGAATTTGATATAGAATTTCATTGTTCAATTTTCAATTACATTAACAAACGCCAACAATAGCAATATTTTCTACCTGTGCGTTCGTTACTCCTTATTTTGTAGCGGGCGCAATATGGCATAGCGCACTAGAATAGGCCAGCGCGGTATCTTTACATTGTAAGATCTTTGGTTTAATGTTGTAAAATTTGAAGTAATTTTTTTAAATGTAGTAACTTTGAGTGGAATGATCAAAATCAATATACTTCAAAATAAACAAGTTAGTTTCAAAACCAATTCTTTTAAATGTTTCAGGTGAAAATACATCTGGAAAGAACAGAAAAAAAATCAACTGATAAGGAAACTCATATTTTTTCATATAATGGTTGTTCTTGATCTTATAAAATCCAAGTACTGTCTCAAAAAATTAAGTAGCAGGTGAGATGCTAGACATGATGATACCAGACAATGGATTTTGCATCCTATGACACCCAGCATGTCCTCAGGGCCATAGATTTTTCTATCAAAGGTTAAACATTGCTGGTAATATTTTGTATTTAAGGTTTGGATTCTTTTAAAAAAGGTTCTGGTAAAAACTGATGTTGTTGTTGTTGTTGTTGTTGTTGTTGTTGTTGTTGTTGTTGTTGTTGAAGTTGAAATTACAGTACTGCACACCACATGAACACAGTTTAACACATACAAAAGTGAACCATGTAATGTTGGATCTCCTGTAGTACATATGGAACTTACTTTCACTTTTTTTTTATTCATCAAGATTACTCAGTGGCCCCTTTAAAATGTTTATGTTTTTAAGACTAGGGACCAACAAAACATTAAACAAAGAAATTCTGCATCTTCTGGTGGCAGAAGTTATAGATTATAAAAGTGCATAAGAAAAAAAAATGTATGTATTATAAAAGACAGTAGAATAAGTTAAGATAAAGTTGCATACGTACAGTAAAGTCATATTATTAATCTAGAAACAGGGAAATGAAAACGTTTGTATATCTACTGCAACATTCAGACGTTACACTGGCCAAATGAGATTTTATGAACACCAGCGTAAAGGTATAAGTCCTCCAGAGACTGATCAAAAATCTTGTGGATGCAAACAGCAAGGACTTGAATCAGCTTAAAGCTTAAAACGAGTATAGTAGACCACTGACAAAAAGGGCTGGAATCTGATTAAGGGTTTAGGCATAGGCAGGCCTAATGCCGAGTCTACAAACGATGATTAAGTTTAATAGGCCTATGACGATGAGAGATAGGAAATGCGATATTATAATAAAAATTATGGTACAATATTATTAAGCCTAGGCCTATGTTCCTTCACAGAATCTTAAGTTTTTGCTAAGTTAACTAGGGCCAATCCTTAAGGTTTATTACCGTTTTTAGGAGTGAAAATGTAAATAAATCCTTAAACAAAGCATAATCATCCTAGGTCTGGCATTACATCATCACAAACAGAAATGTCAACATGAAAAATAAATCCATTTAGGAGCCTAAAAAGTAATTAAAATCAAAACAGTTCATTAAAAACAAACGTATTAAAAAAAGAAAAAATCACCTAGACCTAAGAAGAAAATACACATATATATATTAATATTCATTTCATTAATTAAGCAAAAGTAATTTGGCCTTACCTTTAATTCAAACTGTTTGTCAGTACCATCCAGCATCAGAACCTTGCAAACCAGCACATTCTTTTTGGTTCCACTCACTCGAACCTCTCCTGGTCCGGCTGAAGTGTGCTGTCTACGATACCTCCTAGAAAAACGATTACTCAAAAATCGCATCATTTTGTTACGTTAGTAAGTTTTAAAACATCACAAGAATAAGTAAATATGGTTATTATACCATCCGAGGTATCTAAAATCGTCCTAAATTCCGTAACAGACTTTGTTTTGAAACTGTCCTTCGCAGACCCATTACCAATCGTACAACACCACCCAACTAAATTCCTTTGAGAGCCAATCTGCGCAATCGCAAGTTAGCCTTTAATCAATTTAAATTGTCGCCCTCTATAATTCAAATTTTTTTCAAGAGGACAGCAAACTCCATTTGGACCATTATGGCAAAATCATTTTGAAATAACATTTATCAAAAAATAAAACGTATTGATATAAATTAATTAAATGTCTTCGCATTATGGAGATGATTTTACAATGACCTCCATCTGTCTCCCTGTCTGTTTATCTGTCTGTGTACTTAGAATTTTAACAAATCCTGAATAATTTTTTAAAACAAATAACTATATTAATTGAATGTATTTGAGGGGGAAATATTGCTACACCGAATACAATCTTTCGTATCTCTCGAAAGTACAGTAGGCTTTCAATATTATAACTACAGTATTATTCAACTCTCAATACTTAAGTTAGCATATCCTATTTTACAGTAGTACATTTTTGGGTCACATGACTGTTTTAATGTCTTTTGTCTTTTCCTAACGTTTAGGTTGATGTTCAGTAAAATTTCTCTTTAAAATAATACCATGCATGGTTATGTTTTCCGTGGTAGAATCGGCCATGTGTTTCGAAATGGTTGACACTTCGGACGCATGTAGACCATGTGACCTTACTTTTTCAACTAGAAACTCATTAAATGTGGTTATAATGTTGAGGATCCGCTGCATTTCTGACTTTATTGTCCACTTTATTCAACAAAAAAGGATTTATATTTAAATATTGATATACTTGTCAATACTATATCAACCATTGGTACGTCTTCAACTCTGAGTTCTTATGTCAAATTACATGGAACAGATCTTCTTACAATCAATGAAAATGTATCTTTATTTAATCATGTTCAGAAATTCCGGAAGATTTGATTAAATAATGTTATGTATTATTATTTTACATAGGCCTTGTATGTTAAAAACAAATTAAGTTGTATAAATTTTGGAGGCTCCTCGATTCTAAGGTACACCTTGTGACTGTGAAAAATATTGAATAAAAAATTCATTAAACAAAAAGGGTACGCTGAAAGTGCATACGTCGAATGTCCTCCTAAAGAAGAGTTTAATATTGACTCAGAGCTGTTTAAAACTACACAGTTAAATATTGAACTACTAAAAACTAATCAAATAATAATAAATTGCCAATATTGCGTAAAGTCTAACTAATGTAATCAATTTAAACTTAAAAAATATAATTTCCAACAATAATTATTTCCCATCGAGGTGGGCTGTTCCCCATTTTCAACTTTTCAAAAAAATAAATAAATAAAGAGAAAAGATTGTTTGGCCTTTTTTGTGTGTTTTTTTTTACCTTATTTTGATTTTGGTGGTCAAATTTAGCTCGTAATATCGGGTGGGAAACAACTTCACATTGCCGAATTTAGTGGGGGCGGATGTGCCCCTTAAATCCGCTTCTGCTAATGTTGTTAGGGTTGTTGTAAGGACGGTGACCGAATTTTCATTTTATTTATTAGGTCTATTTATTTATTTCAGAATAAAAACATATATATGTACAATAAGCAGAAAAAGCTGAAAGAATTGCATTTACAAAAGTACATTAAGACTAAACTAAAAACAAAATATTATAGGTAAAATTTATAAAATTACTCGGGTTATTGTTTCATTTTGCTATATTTTATCCTAATTTATTCCAGAATTAAATTTCATCTCATCTAAGTTTTTTTAAGTTGATCGTCGTTGAGGGCAGTAGACTTTATAAAAATAGGCTGCCATAAAAATAAGCATGGTCAAAGTTTACACATGTTACGGGACGGGTACCTGTAAAATAAGTACCATGACCAACGTTAAAAATGCCATAAAAGATCATTAAAACCAAGCAAATTAGGAAGTGCCGGGTTAGTAAAGATGCTTTATAATCTTAGTTTTTATTAGGACATTGTTTGTGATCATCTAATTTAAATTCAAAGTAAAGCACAAAGTCTAGCCTAGGCCCTAGGCCTAGGCTAGGTAGGCTAGCTAGGCTAGGCCTAGCCTAGGCTCTAGGCCTAGCCTAGGCTAGTACTACTAGCCAACCAGCGGCACTGCACTGCTTCCGTCCGTCAACACACACCACGACAACTACTGCTTGTAGACCTTGCATGTCATCAGTAGGCCTGTGCCTAGTAGCCTAGTACATCTAGCGGTAGGTGCTGGCTTTGCGAAAAACGTTAGTTACTACGCAGTGTAATTAGTAAACTAATTAGTAAATGTACATTGAGTAATAATAGAAAGTAAATCATTACATTTTTATTTTTAGCATCTAGGCTAGGCTAGGCTGGCTAGGCCAGGCCCTAGGCCTGAGTCTAAAGAACTAGGCCCCTCCCTAGGCCGGCCACAAATTTTTTCCTTGACGTCGCAGCCAAGCAAATTGGTGGCGCTATAATAAAATATGAATATTCATTAATGTAAATTAATATACATACATACATACATACACACACACACACACACACACACACACACACACACACACACACACACACACATACTATTTTGATGATATGTGACTACATAAAACCTTAAAAAAAACTATATTTGTACATGTAAACGTGTTCTGGCACACGGGAATAAAACAGGAAAATGGGTCTTGCAGTCAACGTGTTAATGGTTTTTGACTGGCTCCAACAAGGGAGCTCAAACTTTTTGATGACAAACGAAAAGAACCAGGGCAAACAACACGGTATATTTATTTTCCTTTTGGGTAACCAAGGTTTAAAATTTGGTTGCCCTCACAGTTTTTTTAATTGTCCCACAGATTTTTTGCTGGGCCTTTGGTTACTTGACAATCAGTTAGCATAAGACAAAACCTAATTGCCTGTCAGGACACTAATAATTTAATAATAAATTTTGGTTGCCTTGGGCATTTGGGCAATAAAATCTGCAAGCGCTGCTTTTAGTGATAATAAAGGAGCTACCAATCATTTAAAAAAGCTCTTTTTTTAGCATTTGCAAATGAAAAATTTAAGTTAAACCATTTTTATTATGGTAGGCAGAAATGAACAAGAGTAGCATTCAGAAACAGTAGAGGGAGGTAAGCTACACTTCCACCAAAAAACATCTGAAAAATCTGATTTAACCAAATACAATTAATATAATTTAGTAATTTATACACATGTTCAGTCAATCAATGACATGGCAGGGGCAGATGCAGACTTCTTGAAAAGGGGGTGTGCCAGTAAAGAGTCAAAGTTTTAGTTCGGGGGGGGGGGGGTCCCGGGGCTTGCTCCCCGGGAAAGTTTGGTCTTTAGATGTTAGAAAATGGCCTAAGTGATGTGTTGAGGGATCAATTCTTGTCTTATGATTAAATGTTTTCGTTTTATAGACAATATTAATAATATTGATATATTTTAATATTTTACTTTCCAAAAGGGGGGGGGGGTTTAAATCCTCCCCGGTATCAGATGACGCCTAGTGGTCTCTTGGGATCACACTGAACATGCGCAACATATGACATAACCTTAGAATGGCTCCTCTCCATTAACTATTCAAGACAATTACGCTACTACTCTTAACTGGTACGTATGAGATCAAGAGTTCGAGGGCTGCACCTGGCACATGTCTCAAAATTCCATCAATGTTTTAGGCTGAGGTGGAATTTCAACACTTAGCTTGGCAAGGTATTTTGGTAATACATTTTGTGACTCATAAGAATTCAGAGTATTATATGACACAATAGGCAGCATCCTTTGTTGCTAGAAGTAATGAAAAATGAGGTCACAACCAAGGACAAACCAGGTTAAAATAGGAAGAAGTTTAATGCGGTGCTTTTTGGTAAAAAATGGTTACATTTTCGAATGAATATGAATAGTAAATTTAATAGTATCTTTTTTAAAATTTATGCACAGAGTTTTATCAAGAATAATGACATCTGAAAGAGTTGGCCGAATGCTTCTGAAGCCACGCAATGTTGCCCTGTTCACCGGCGGTATTCTGGTTATTAAGCTTTCCCCCGATATCTTCCCGCAGCGTATCACCCGCCCCTTCTTCCAAGGCTATCAAGACGGTAAAATACGCAAAATAAAGAACTCACAATTAGAAGAATTTCAGGAAGTTTGTGAAGATCTTCGAGTAAATTCCGATAAATACAATCTGTTTATTACTGGACGATGGAATATCAGAGCAAGAGGAGCATCATGGTTGCCGAATGGTGTCCACTTTGGAATACCAATTAATTTTGTAGATGACCCTAGCCTGACATCTGTTGATTTTAGATCCTCTTTAAAGCAAAATATTAAATCAAAGGAAGGGATGTCATTTCAAGACTCATTTAAACTAAGCAAATCGGCTCGGAAGTTTGCACTTGCGGTTGAGGTTGCTCGTATTGATTCTGGCATGACAATTGCAAAGGCTTGTTTACTTCCCATGTTTTTTCTAATGGGATATGCTACATCATTTGCGCTTTTACCAACATTAAACTTTTTACCAAAATCAGTTTCAATTTTTGGAATTGGATCAGTCTACCTGATATCTTATAGATTCTCATTAGGACGAATAAATGAATCAATGGATTTAAGCTTGGATAAAAAAGTTGCTAAATTAAGCCCAACATATGCAACTGGAGGTGTCGAGTACTATAGCAGCCAACTACAGCAAAATCTCGCTCTGAGGGTTCTGCTCGAAAAAGGAAAGAAAAGATTTTCGTATTATGGAAATAGAAATCAAGGAATGTTTTATTCAGCTCATGCTCCTCTTACCGAAAGAAAAGATGCAATTAAGAAGATCGTCGAAGAGAATAACAAACAGCCAATTTAATAGCCTTTAAAATTCAAAGAATTTAATGAAGAGCTTATGATGAAGATTCCGGAACAGTTAATTGATTGTTTTCTTAAATTTCTGTTTTGTATCTATTAATACCTTACAGCCTGTTTGTAATTGATAGTCAAGTGACTGTTGATCACTCAAGTGTAACAAATTCTGATTGACTGGTGTATCTTATGAATGATGTTGTTTTCATTTGACATTGAAGTCTTAGAATTAAAAAAAAATAATTGACAGTGCTGTAACTGTTAGGGATGGATCCACGATTCATAAAAAAGGTTACTTTCTAAATTTTCCATATTTTTCAGAAATTTATCAATGATTCTATATTTTGGTCAGTTTTTCTTGGGGTGGGGATACACCAAGGCCGGCAGGAGGTGTCCGGCTGGTCAGGTGTTTGCCGGACCACTTTTTGACAAATATAAAAAAATAAAAATTTAATATAATATATGGACTCTCCAACTTTTATAATGCTTCCACTGACCTGTACACTTCTTGATAAAAAGCACAATACCTGTACATGCCAACTATATAATATCCAAAATGGCATTGAAAAAGAGTGGCACTGTAGCTTGGTGGTTAGCATGCTTGCCTTCCAATCCCGAGATCCTGGGTTCGAACCTGGCTGAACGCTAGGTTGGTTCCCATGACTTAACAACGCTACTCCCTAAGCCTCATAATGAGACTTGGTTTAGAAAGTATGGCGTAGATCTCATCCTGTAAGTGGCGAGTAAACTTGCTGTTGGATGTGACACGAAATAAAAAAAAATAACAAAAGTTATTTCCAGATTGTTTGCTAATTGTTAAACTGGGAACTCATTGCGGCGTGCGACGGTCGTACGACTAAACTGTCGCTCCCTGTGTGTGTAGTTGCCAGACGCGATGATATTCTTCTACTCGTCTGCCGACGGTTTTTTAGTGATTTCCCCTGTTGCATCACTAAAAAAAACGTCGGGCAACGAGTAGGAGACTGTGATTACTTCTGGCAACCACACACACAGGGAGCGACAGTATAGTCATGTCGTACGGCCGTCGCATGAGGCAGTGAGTGTCCGGCTTTACAGTTAAGTGCAGGTAGGAGTCTTTTTACGAACATCGATTTTACAAATAGTAAATTTTTAGAATGACGTGTGAAATATATCATCAGTAAACACATAAAAGGTTTAATTAATTTCTGACATTTAAAATAAATCATTCTTAGTACTAGCAAATGGCTAGTGTGAGCATAGGCAAAAAATGACCTCTTTTGCCAATTTGGCTAAATGAGAATCCCCAAAAAATTGTCCATTTTGCGGCTATTTTATTGGATTTTGTTTTTAAAAACTTGGCTAAAGAGGTAACTACTGTAGCCAGTTTTAACTAAGAAAAAAAAATACCAGTCTAAAATTTGTTTGACCAAACAATTTACTTGCCCATGGTATATGGGAGTGCCAAGGTGCTGGCTGTTATGTTCAGTAAACATAGTAGCCCACTGCAAGTTTTTGGTTGCCTCGGATTGTCACTGTCAGACAAAGTGATGCAGTGTATTTAATAAATGTTTGAATAGAGATATTTTGAAATGATTCTAATAAACCATTATCAAATCATTAATAGCTTCCGTGCTTATATGTCATATCAAATTCATGTTGATGTATTTCAGAGAAACATCTGAGAATCATCATTTAAATGTAATGGGGCAGATGAAGGATTTGGTGGTGGGGTGGGGGCATAAAAGTCAAAGCAACCTCAGCTCTAAAATGGTTGGAATGAGGTGAGAAAATGTTTTGCAATATTTGTACCAAGTAGCCAGAAATAGCACTAATATAAGAATTTTCTTTTCTCAATAAAATTTATGGAAAGAGATTCAGACAAGGGTGTCCACCCATGATGGAAAACAAAGTACGGTAGTACGAAAAAGGAATCGTAGAAGCCCGGAAATAAATAGGGTCTGTCTTGTTACAATTTTGAAGTATACAAAGCTTTAAATCAATTGGGCTTATAGAATTTTAATTATGGTAACTTTTTCCAACAAATTCATCGTAACTGTAGCAGCAGCCACACAAAAATGGTTAAAAACAATAACTTCCCCAAAGTGTTTATCTTTGGGAGGCCGATTATTTTAAATTGTGTGACATCTTTAATTGACTAATCCGAGTGCATTTAAAGCTCCACATTAGAGCCAAAAATATAAAAGTCTGACACAGCAAATATAAAATGTGTTTACATATTGCGGAAATCATTAGCCAACATTAGAATAGAGTTATTGGTAAGTCAATATACTCATTGAAGCAGAAAAACGCCTTTAATTCTACAGATCAATTTCCCACGACCCAATACATTTTCATTCAACCACTTCAGATAAAATACTAAGTGTTTGCTATATTAGGTGTCGCAAATTAAACGCTCAGTGAATAGGTTATCGATGAATAGAGGGCTAAGATGAACTTAGAAGAAACTTTGTCTCTATTCCCTTAGTAATTATAACTGGAAGGCATAAAAATCTTTATATTGTTTCAAGTTTTCTGACTGGCAAGAAAATGTGTTAAAATTCTGGAGGCTCTGAATGGAAAATAACATTGCCGCTACAGTTGAACCTCCCATAAGCGGACACCCTCGGGTCTGGGAAAAGTGTCTGCTTGTGGGAGGTGTCCGCTTACGAGAATTTCAGCCGATAAAGGACCAAAGTTGTAAAATTCTGTATACGTCCTTATGTCTCGCATTTCATGGCATTCTCAACAGAAATTGCATCTTGAATTTCTAGACACTGCATTCTATAATTTATTAAACTTATGGTTTATCATTTTTTAAAGGTTGGTTCAGTAATTGATTCTCAGCCAATTACAGTATAAAGACGATTTTCTACAGAATTTGGTATTTTTTATACAGAAAAATCACTAAATTTTCTAGGATGTCCGCTTATGGGAGGTAATTCATACAAAAAAAAAACTAAATTTTAAGACAAAAATTGTCTGCTTACAGGAGGTACCAAAATGCACTGATTAGATAGGAAGCACAAACAGGTCTTTGAATTAGTGTCCACTGTGGGTGGTGTCTGCTTACGGGAAGTGTCTGCACATGGAGTTTAAACTGTACTCCGTTTATTCAAAGAGTGAAACACATCGGACATACTGTACAAACATTCACATCTCAATGTATTATGCCAAATAACATTTCACAGTGACTTAGTACAAAGTACAAGAGTAGATTGTTTACATAAGAACTAATAAAAAAATGTGCAGTATTACTTTAACGCCCCTCGTTTATTGAACACATTACATCAGCGTGACTTATAGTCTTTCATTTAACCTTTCACCCAGACAGTTCACTATGACCCTTTTATTCTTTGCATTGTACTACATTAGTTATTATAATGGCGCTGGTATATTCAATGCATTGCCATGGTGCATAGATAACCTTTTGAAAAATGCATAATAATGGATTTATGTTAATAATAATTCAGTCTATTTTTTGTTATCTGTACAGTTTGACATTTTAACAATTGAAAAAATGGGAGATCCTTAGCACGTAACACCGGTGATGGTGGTATGCGCATAAGTTAGGGGGGATGTCTTGGAATAGGGGTCCACCTGCCATAATATGACCGTCCAGGAGACGAAAATCTGGTCCCTTGCAGATATGTTTACTTGTAAGCATCTTGCTTATGGCACGTAGCCTAAAATAACCAGGCATCTTTTGACTCACAGTTGCTAATAATAATAATAATTCGATTCTTATATAGCGCCTTACACAATACAGTCTCAAGGCGCTGTGGACCAGATGTTACA
>JAOTQE010099821.1:0-13992 GCA_025631205.1 Nesometra sesokonis
AGTGTAAACATGAATTTAACTAAAAGCAACTGCGGATCAGCTAACTCGTCAAATTGACGAGTTCAGTTCTAGTTTATCTTGGGTTCATTCCTATTTCATTCTTAAAATATTCATTCTAATTTATTATAAAACTTTCCTGTTCTTTTCAAAATGCAATGATAGTTTGTTCTGTTCTCATAACCATAATGAAAAGTATAAATTCCATCATTAAGCAGGAACACTGTTTCCACGGGGTATTCGGTAGCAATCATCAACTTTGTTTACATAACATTATGAAATCTTACCTTACCTTACCTTACCTTATCTTATTTTATCTTATATATCTTAAATCTTTTTTAAACAAAGAATAAAACATTACCCATCAGCTCTTTTGGCAAATGTAACAATTTCTTCTACAGTTCTTGGCCCACTAAATGTATGCTCTACACCATTTCTAAAACTGTTAAAACAATAAGGTTAAATTAAATTAAGTAGGAAATTAAGATCCAATTCAATCCAATTTAATAAACTTCAAGAATAAACAGCATCTTTTAGAAAAATAATGGAAGATTTAATAGTATACATGTTTTGGATTGACTTAATCCATCTTTGGTATTTTAATTTAACACAATTTTTAAAAAATGGTACACTCCTTAACCAGGTATTATTAAAACGAGCAGTAGATGTAGATTGAGGGAGGGCTCTATAGGGGGCCTCTAGTTTTCTTCATCAAAAGAGGGTGCCATTGTGGTGGTGAATCACAGTCATGAGATATGGCTGAAACCTGTTCACAGAAGAAATTCAGGTGCAGAGAAATAGGTTCAAAAGGTATCCTTTTTTATATATTTAAATTTAAAGTTATTCTTTATACAATGTCCAAGTGAACCAATTTTGATTGTGAAATATTGAACATTGAATGATCTTTCATTTAACTCCTGTATTAATTATTGAAAACTAACTTTATTTGATTTTCTACATTTTGCATTGTACAAGCTTTAAGTCAGCATATACTTGTACATTTTTGGGTAGGTTACATTTTAAATGATTAAAGAATGACGAGAGAATACAATCATGCCACCAAGTATACCTTCCGTCATTTAAAGACACATTACATCCATTAAGTACATGGAATGTGGTTTGAAATACATGTGAACAGAGTTTACAATTACATGAAGTTTGTATTTTCCATCTCTTTAAATTTATCTCTGTGGGTAATGTGTCAGAGGCTGCCCGTAAGATAAAGGACATCTGTCCTGGAGGCAGAATGTGCAATATTTTACTCCACAATTTCTCTTCCTTTTCTAGATCTGTTGTTTCTATTGACTAAGTTTAGTTTCCCATTTAACGGATATATTATCTTTAGATTTCACTTTTATTTCTTTCTTTAATCGCTTTAGTGTTAATTCGTTTTTTCCTAATTTAATTTTTTTAAAAATGCTCAGACCAGGTAAAATAAAATTTTGAGCTATCGACGTATTTCTCTGAACATCTGGGATTATTTCCTTAATTTATCTCTTGAGTAAAGAATCTGGGAAAGTGGGATTGCTTTAATTTGTATTCCGAAGCAAGTTTGGTAAGTACGGCATTCCTAACAAACTCGGATTATACAGGTTACTATATTATGTAAGGGTAATCAACTGAGTTGGTATAATAATCATCTGTAAAGTGGGGAATACATTGCGCATAAATCTATAACTTTTAACACTGCAGAATTGCAGTCCCATATAGGCACCTACTATTTTGATTTCATCAGCCTTCGTCAAAAAACATGCAAGTTAAATAATATTATTAAGTGTTTTACAATTATGTAAATTACGTAAATGCTAGTTTTCCACAATAGGCAGAAATTAAAAAACGGTCAATTTTTTCAAATTTTATTTTATTTCTAAAAATATACAGTTCATACATTCAACTTTCATACTACATTAAAAATTTTCAGATATATGACCAAAAAATATTTTAAAAATGCAATTTAAAATGACCTTGCTTAGTGAATGTATACAAATAAACAATTTTCAAATGCAGTTTTCTCAAAACTTACATTTTGAATGTTCGAACTTCAATTGTTCATAACTTCGCAAGGAAACATCGCATGAAACTGATTTTTTTGCATATTAAAGATAATAATGTGTAGTTTCATAATCCATAATAAAACTCAATTTTCAATTTTCCGACTTATGTCTCATTTGGCTTGGCTCTTCAACAATTATTGTATTTTAAGATTCTTTTGTCATACAATTAATTTACATGTTGAATATATTTTGTGTTGTCAATGTCTTTATATTTGGATTAAATTTACTTTCATTTACTGATAAATTTTAAACTTCTATGAAAGACTGAAAGAAAGAAATAAAGAGCTTACATTGAACTGCACTTTGGGGCTATGTATTCTGTGGAAGTTCACTATCTACTTTAGCTGTAAATAATATATCTACGGAAGAAACAAACACCCTGGCAGAGAGTGATGGAGGCCATATCACAAGAGTCCCACCAAACAAGGTGTACCTTGATAGAGTCAATAATAATAAATAATAATAACATAGATTTATATAATGCCATATCCGCAATATGAGCTCATGGCACTTCTCCAAACTCATAGAATGGTAATAAAACAGTAGAAAGTAGTTTAGATAGAAGAAAATAGACAAAATATCGTTATTGTATTCTTGGTTGGAAAAAAAAAATTGGTGTCAGTAGGTTAATGACAACTTAGGCTCAGATTTAAAGGTCCAACGTGTCCAAAATGGAGCTGTTCGTGTGCTTACATTATTTACTAAAAAAGGAAAATAAACACCAATTTAAAAAAAATTACATTGGTTACCAATAAAAGAGAATATTAAATTTAAAATAATCCTTACCTGGAAGTCATTAAATATCTCAAAATGTTATTATTTTGACAATAAAACTGACCTGTATCTTGTAACATGACACATCATCCCATATATTACTACTCGCTGTCTTAGATCATCTAGCAAAATGCTTCTTATTATTTAGTGTGGCAATGTTTCTCAAGGATGCCAACAACTGTGCTAAAATTTATCAAAATTGGTGGTCCAAAAAAAAAAAAATGGAGTGGTTTGGCGTGGAATGACCCTTTTTCTTTTTAATATAGGACCATCACCGACTTTGATTTTGGTAAAAAGTGATATTAAGTAGAATACTGTATTCTTATATTTAATTTAAACAAATTACAAATTTAAAATAAATGAAAAGAATTGTACTTACAATTTAATAGTAGGAAACCCTCTAACATTAAAATGATCCATTGCTCCTGGAGGGAAAAAAAAACATTTTAAGTAAAATGTTAACTTTGATGTTACTAATAAATATTAATTGCTTTTGTATGTATATGTTTATCCGTACATATACAAATTCGGTATGCGAGTAAATGTGTGTGTTATTTATACATAACACACATATATTCTGGATTTATGATCCACAGTCTCATTTGTATTCCTGTATTGTTTACTTAGTTGTAATTGTATATTTTTATTTATAATAACAATAACAATAATAATACATTTTTATATAGTGCCAATAAACATCGTTCTCACAGTGCTTTACAGAATGCTGGGATATATATCTCCACAATAAAATAAAGTTAACAAAAAGGTTGTTTAAATAAATAAGACTTGAGAGGGGATTTGAAAGTGCTGATTGATGTACACCTTGTGATGTCAGTAGGGAGTTTGTTCCACAGGTTGGGCCCACGAATAGCAAAAGCGCTGTCACCAAACGATTTGGTTTGACTAAAAGGTCAGATCGTACAGATCGTGGTGCCACTAAACGTTCTAATAGTGAAGTTAAATATTCGGGTGCCTGTTGATGAATACCTTTCAACACAGAAAGTATGATCTTGTAGTCGATGTGTTGTCGATGTGTTTATTGTATATTTATGGTATGCTTACTTGGTATTTGGAATATTGAAATGAGAAAAAAAAACAGGTTTAATGACAGTGGAAGCTCGAAAATATTTAACCTCTCTCAAACTGTGTCTAAAGAAGACACTATGAAGAATTCTGTGTTCCATTTCTAATGATTATAATATATAAAAATGATACATTCAGTTCACTCGAGAACTGGAGTCCAATGGCACTTTAGCATTTCTAGACATCCTCGTGCATCTTTGTGATGATGGTTCTTTGTCCACTTCCATCTATCGCAAGCCTACACACACAGACCAATACCTCAGCTTTGAGTCTAACCATCATATCTCCCACAAACATTCTGTGGTAAGGACTTTACTCAATCAAGCGGACAAACTCCGTCTGGTAACATCAATCCAGTAGCACTTTGTCGGTACCAACCATGCTATCCTAGATGAAAGCTTTAAAATCATGAGCCTACACCCGGATAAATGGAAACGCCGCATCATAGAAGCCATCAAAATATATCAACATCAACCCAGTTTAAACAAAGACCCTGGTTTAGAATTGCCAGCAGTTTACTCCAGTCTCATCAGAGCCCTCCCTCAATAGGGAGGCCTCTAGTTTTCTTTGGTGGTGGTGTTTGGTGTTACGCAGTGGCTATTGTTACACCAGTTGTAATCTCAATCCTGTGTGCTATTCTTACACCACTCTAAAGCGCATGCGCAGTAGGTTTATTTTGGACATTGGCAAATTCACAAAACAATCGCGATTGTGTAGCTAGGCCTAGGCTCACGAGGTAGCAATCGCAAAATATGGTCAGTTTCGGACGTGGCCGTCCATAACAAGGATGGATTGTGAAAATAATCTACACGATAAAGGTACCATTTACACTACCGTAGTTATGTAAATTTGACCAGTAATTTGGCTCCCATTAGTTTGCAGTGAGCCTTAAGCTGCTGTCTGTGGATACGCACACATCAGTTTGCAACCGATTGCCCATGGTAGGTGTTCCTGCTTAACAGTTGTGAATTCAAAGACGGTAGCTTGATGCTCACTGCACTAAGGACAGCCCAAGCAATGACTAATGGCCATACATTTATCGCGCAAATTATTGTTTTCGCAATCCATCCTTCTTATGGACGACCACGCACGAAACCACCATTTGCGATTGCACTGCGTGACCCTAGCCCTAGGCTACACATCATTGTTTTGTTTGCCAGTGTCCAAAATAAACCTACTGCGCATGCACTTTAGAGTGGTGTAAAAATAGCCTACAGGATTGAGATTACGACTGGTGTAACAATAGCCACTGCGTGTTTAATTTCTGTAGTAATCCATGTAAAAGGTTCTAAAAGATACAATCCCCACTGTGCAAAAATGGTGGCCCCCGGATCTCATAAGAGATACTTAAAATAATATAATGTGAACATATTGGGCCAAGCCCATAAAAACGGAAGGCAGCCATATAATGCAAAACTTAAATAAATATTTAAAACGTAACAGTGGGGAAAATCAGATAAAGATTGATAAAATATAAATCGAATTTCAACTGAAATTAATTTGAAGTATCTGCAGACGGCCGTTTCACCCTCTAGGGATCATCAGTGCAGCTAAGGTGTTAGATAAAATGGTGGGACTAGCTTTAGCAGGGCTTGGGCTAGCTCGGACTATCAAATGTATAACACCAAATAAGAGTTAGTGGTCAAGTTGTGGTTTATACTTCAAATTGGCTTGGCCCAATCCGTTCACAATATATTATTTTAAGTACACCGGAGAGTCAAGGTGTCCAAAACTGTCAGTCAGTTCAGTATGTTTGATTGGTTTGTCAACAATTTAAACTTAACATTATTTTATTTTTAAACTAGATAAACATTTTTAGCAAATCCATTCCATAAATACGAAAATTACATAGAAAGTTAAAGAATGTTATACCAAGATATAACATATTCGAAAATAGGTATAGGTGAAAAGATTCTGGACAACCCAATTAATCCTTAAAAATGGATTAGTTTCTATTGGGGTCCGAATTTTTATATACATTTTTCCATTGTACATATTAATTAGTTACAAGGTATTTAGGATTTTATTAAGTATTGAACTACTGGTAACATATGTTTAAGATATTAAATGTTTACTCTATGATCCATGTTCTTAATGTCTTCCTGTAACATGTATATTTGTGTTTCTAATTTTATTTATACAACTCATAATAAATTTTAATTGTAAATGTAAGTAGCTTACAACTACATATGTGGTGTATCGCAAACCTTCAAGCAATAAATGTAAACCCTTTAATAATTCTTAGACTTCCTCTAAATCATGTATTTACAATGTTAAAAATAAATATAAGCGGAGAGAACCGTTTGGTGTTTCGTCATATATAGTGGCATCATATATGAGTAGCAACGAATACATTTTTTTATGAATTTTAATACATTTTTCCCCTGAAAGTGTGATTAATTTACCTTGTACATCGAAACTTAGATCAAGCTCATTTATCCCTCTTGGTACATGCGTATATCTTCTTCAGGACCATACGGGCTAAATTTTAATAGTTAGACCAGTTTATTTTTTCGATACCCGACTTGAATGCATTCATTGTTTTTGCGTTAACAACTTCCTTTGGCAACACGTTCCAATCATTAATCACACGCACCGAATATACTTTTTTCCTAATGTTAGTTCTACTTTTGGTTTTACATTTCTTAAAGTCATGTCCTCTAGTTTTTGACGGAGGTGGATATATAAAAAGCCTACTTGGGTCAATTGTATCCTTATTTTGAAGTATTTTATATGTCTGAACAAGATCTGCTCTCTTTCTTTCTTTTTTATATAATGGAGACTAAGCGCTACACCATACTCCAGAGAAGGTCTGATCAAAGACTTATACAAACACATATAGCCCTTTCTGTCATGATATTTAAATGATCTCATAATTAATCCAAGCTTCCTATTTGCCAACCTTGCAACTTTAACCGCATGAGTAGAGAAATCAAGTTTTGAATTAAACAATATGCCTAAATCTGTCTCCTCGGACACAGAACATATTTCTACTCTATCCCTACCATCTCCAATGTAATACTTAAAAAACTGGTTATTTGCACCAAAATGTATAACTTTACATTTCATTAGATTAAACGGAAGTTGCCAGTCGACTGACCATTTATACAAATTATCTATATCCGTTTGGAGAGCTTCCTTATCATTAATAGAATTAAGAATGTTATAAAGTTTTGTATCATCAGCAGAAAGTTTAATATTTGATTTCAATACTGCATCAGGCAAATCATTTATAAAAATAACAAACAACAGTGGCCCAGGACACTGCCCTGAGGCACTCCACTAGTTACTTTCCTGAATTCAGATTTAGAACCATTTACTGAAACTCTCTGTTTACGATATTTAAGAAATGCTTCAACCCACCTAAGTATATCTCCAGAAACACCATAAGACCTCAATTTATATAACAACCTGCCATGTGTCACTTTATCAAAAGCTTTTTGAAAATCAAAATAAATACAGTCAAAAGAGTGTTTAGAATCATGCCATTCTGACCACTGATCTATGACCTGCCGGACCTAAAACCATGCTGATGATAACTTAATAGTTTATAATTTTCAAGGTGCTATAAATTTTATCTCTCACAACTTTTTTCCATACACTTACACAGCACTGAGGTAAGGCTAACTGGCCTGTAATTTAATGGTTCATCTCTAGTACCTTTTTTAAACAACGGGACAACATCGGCCTGTTGCCACGATTCTGGTACAGTTCCTTCCAGTAACAATTTATTAAACAATAAAGTAATAATTTCGCCAAGTTCTACAGCTTTTCTCTTAATATCCTAGAATGAATCCCATCAGGCCCTGGCGATTTATTTATATCCAATGATTTTAAATAATCCACAACCTCTTCACATTTAAAAAACATAGTATCAACACTAGGAAATAAAGAAGTTGAAATATTAAACCTAGGTATATTACCTAAATTCTCCTGTGTATGTACACCAACAAAAACCTTATTAAACACCTCAGCTTTCTGCCTATCTGAACCCACCAAATGGCCATTTCCATCCTTTAGATCTGGAATAGAATCTTTCATTTTAGTTTTATTTCTTCCATAAGCCCAAAAAGTTTTCGGATTCAATTTAACATCAGCTGCTAACCTACTTTCGAATGATTAATAGCATTTCTTACTACAGCAGTAGACCTATTTCTCAAATTAACGTAATTATCCCATGATGCCTTGTCCCTTTTGTTTTCTCAAATTTAACATGGAAGCAATATTTATTACTAGGGGAGACCTAAAATCATTGGTATACAATAAATACAGTAAGAGTGATAGAGAACATCCCTGAGGGCCCCGGTATTACATAATATAGGATAGGGAAAATCCACAATCCATAGTATTAAATCAGGGTTAACATTTATTACTTAGGAGATGAGTTTATAGTATTGAATGCCAATTTAAAGTCTTAAAATAAGATTCTTGCATAGGAACTGTCTTTATTCAAGTGCTCGTAGACCTTGTGGGTGAGTGTGCCAATTGTGTCTGCCACTCAGCAATCTTTCCTATACGCGAAAATGAAACATACCAATAATATCCATGGTCTCATTTTTTAATTTCTCCTTAATTAACTTTCCCAGGCATTTCATTGGAATTGCCATCAAGGCAACTGGCCTGTAATCATTCAATACCACAGGTTTTTCAATTTTTGGAGTGGGTGTAATACTGGACATCTTATATAATTTTGGCACAGTGTGAGTGTGACTATCACTATCAATAGACTGCTGATAAATGTACGAACAAATATTGCTAAACTCTTTAAAAAAAGATAATATAATTTTTCCTGAAACACCATCGGGCCCTGTCGCTTTCCTAGTTTTTAAACTTTTGAAGACCCTTTCAACATCTTCCAGATCAATTATTATTTTGTCTTCATCTTTAACTCTATAACATATGGTGTCAACATGCTTCTGTCTTTGATATGAAAAATCAAGCCAATCAAATCTTGCATAGAATGTATTTAGGTCATCAGCAGAAAAAGTATTATTGCAGACTACTTTAGATTTTGTGTTATAACCTGTAATATTTTTCATTCCTTCCCACGTTTGTTGATATCTCCATTTTTTAAAATTTATTTTCAATATTCTTAGCATATTCCTTTTTTCCTTTAGCAATCAATTTCTCTCTCCCTCTCTCTCTCTTGTTGAAATTCTTGTAATTTGTATCACCACGATTCATCGCAATACTATATTTCTTGCCGAGGAGCGCTAAAGGTCCTTTGTGACCCAGGGTTTATTGTTGACAAAAACTTCTATGGTTTTCAGAGGAACAATAGTGTACTCACCTTATAAAACCTTATATAAACTTTCTCCGTAACGTCGTCTAATTACTAGTCTTAAACAAGTCCCAATTTGTTGCTTCAAAGCACTCTTGTAGGTCGTGCACTACATATGTTGACCATAACTTAACCTGCTTTTTCATTACCTTTCCTCTTCTGCATTTTTGCTTATAGTTATACAAGGATGTAAGTTGGAGTAGATCGTTATCCAAGGTACCAAGACCATTCCTGCTTTTTTTTTTTTATTTCGTGTCACATCAACAGCAAGTTCACTCGTCAGTTACAGGATGAGAACTACGCCATGCTTTCTAAACCCAAGTCTCATTATGAGGCTTGGGGAGTGGCGTTGTTAAGTCGTGTGAACCAGCCTAGTATTCAGCCAGGTTCGATCCCAGGATCTCGGGATTGGAAGGCAAGCATGCTAACCACCAAGCTACAGCGCGACTCTTTATATGCATTTGGAAAAATTCACATGACACAAATCAAGTATATTTCTTCCCCTCGTTGGTACATTCACATACTGATGCCCATTAGAAAGAACTTTTTTTCAATTACATTGTTTGTTAACAAATTCCAATTATCCACATGTTAACAAACATGCAAACATTACCAGCATATTTCTCAGAGAAAATAAACAATGTGGGTGGGGTATTTTATTCTATCAATTCATTATGAATGATTCAATCATTTCGTTTAAATTAAAAATTTGTTGTATTCCCAAATGAAAGTTGAGGTTATATTGGATTGATTCGGTTTTCGAAATGTGATTTAATGAAGATATAGGAAAGAAATGGGACTTACAAAAATCATCTGATTTAGCCTGACATTTGGTTTACCAGGTAATGGTATTGGGAGATTCAACTTTATTCCACAAAGAAAAAGAAAATAAAAGGAATTGTCATTGTCGTTGGCAAGGAGGCTGTTATATCTGTTTATTCTGGAACATTTTACACACACACAATTTAAAGTTTATCCAATCATTTTGATAAAATTCCAGCTTGAATGTTTCACATAAAGCACATACAGGAACAAAATTTCAGATGAATAAAATAAGAAAGTAAATTTTTCACACTTTCAAGAACATTTTGAAAGATATTATGAAGACCCCTTGTACTGTAAATATAAAAAAATAATCATAACATGTTACTGAGCTAGAATTTTATATGAGGATGAGTGAAAAAATGGTTTAATTTGTTATTTGGATTGTAGAGATGCTATCAAATAGAGAACCTCATGGACTGGTAGGTAGCTGGTTGCGATGGGGTATGCCTAGACATTGTTAAAACTGCTGTCCAAAACATAATGAAGCCATGAGTAAAATAATTTATTACTGCGCTGAGATTTTCAAATCGGTTAGTGGGCCTATACCCAAATGCTTCAGTTTGCAACAAATTATCTCAAAAGGTGGGGGACGGGAAGCAAAGGTAGGGGTAGGCTTATACCATATGTATCAGTACAGTAATTTCTTGGTTTTGTTCAACTTACTAGAATTTTTTGTGCCATCAATAACAGCTACTTTGATATGAGAATTTGTCATTGCAAATTGTTGACCTACTGATGTCCATGTTGGCTTTAACTGCTTACAGTGTCCACACCAAGGTGCATAAAACTTAAATGTAAAAAAAAAACAGTTAAAAAAGTTAATTTATTTCACAAGTACAACAAATACAATGAAATTTTCACATACTATTTGACTCTAACAGGAGTTGCACACCCTTTAGGGGACAGTGGGTTTCCCACTGTTGTGGCTCCCAAGCCGGCATGCAAAATGAATAAAATAACGAGATGTCATCTACGCACAAAAGTATGTTTTTTTTACATTTTACATAAATATAAATAAATTCATGTAAGGGATATTTTTAGAAAATCGTGCGTAAATTTTAGATTCTTTACTCAATGGTGTTATATATTTACATCCTTTGGTACTAATTTTTACATACAGCAGTGATGGAATCAATCTCTGTCTACAATTTTTATCTGTAAATGCTGTTTTTTGGTACGCAAGTGGAAAACTACATCGTAAGTCCAAACAACCAAAAAAAAGTTATAAAAATACGTAGAATACGCTAAATTTGTATTGATTAAATACATTGATGGAATATTCCATTCTCTCTCCCTCTCTCAGCAATACAGAGCGCAATTTGCCAATATTGTATGGTGAAAAAAGCAATACTTTACGGCGAACAGTGAACCTAGAAAATGTGATTTTTATCAGGAAATATTTTTAGGATCTGTGACTGCAGTGGATTTCTAAATCACACTAATGATTTAATAACTTATTGATTTATTTATTGATGTATCCATTGGTGGTAATTTGTGGATATGTGTTATAAGATTCCGATTGAAGATTTATTTGGTCCCTATGGACATACATGACAGCTCAATTAAAAATACAATAACATGCAAAGTCTGGTTTACCGTATATAAATAAAGTATTTATAGTATTAGTAAAAACTATAAGTAAAGTAAAGTAAATCTTTATTCATTCACTCTTGTGAAAACGTCATTGCTCGCCATACAATTAAAATTACCTTATCACAATATGATACAATAGATTTATACAGTATGTACAAATAGAATATAAAAAATATAAAATAGTAATGCACACATAATAAAAAAAATAACATATATACATAGAGTAGAAGGTAAATTAACAATATTTATCATTGAATGCTCGGATCACAGGACGAATAGGTTAAGAATAGTCAGTCCTGTTCATATTCTTTGTTAGGCCTATTTAATATTAAAATATTAAATTATCATGAAATTTAAAATCAGTACATTGTTACGTTATGGAATGATCATTGGACATGCCATGCTTTCTAAACCAAGTCTCATTATGAGGCTTAGGGAGTGGCGTTGTTATGTCGTGGGAACCAACCTAGCGTTCAGCCAGGTTTGAAACTAGGACCTCAGGATTGGAAGGCAAGCATGCTAACCACCAAGCTACAGCGCCACTTAACCGCTTATAGATTCTCAGAACGGTGGGTGATTCCGAATTGTATTGCACCTTCTGGAAGCATATGGCCTGTGAATATGATATCGTGACTCATCGAGGTTGACTGTGCATTTGATGTCATTATTTCCTCATTTAAATGAAGAAACATGATTTTTAAATAATTACGTAATATTTACTATAGTAATGAGGTCATATCTATAATTGGCAGTCAATTTTCTTAGAAATTTAGATATATTGTATAAGATAGGTTCCATTTCTCAACAAGGGGCCTGGATAACGATGTTAGTGGCAAATTTGTGTATAAGCTGGGATCCACTTGATTTAGGGTACTTGGAGACCGCGGATTACGATTATGACGGATCCCAAGCGCAATTCATACATCTACTGTTATGCAAATACCATATCTCGAAAACTACAAAAGCTACAGACGTGAATTTGGTCTCAAATGTTCAAAATATGTATATTTCTATTTGCTTTAATGGAAGTTTTTGTCACAAAATGACCGGGAGTGACTTGCTTTGCCAATTTGACCTTTGACCTTTGTTTGCTATATCTCTGTATCTTCTAGACACAGAGACTTAAGAATGGTCTCAAATTGTTCATAATCATTATGAACAATTTGAGTTTAATGCATGTATATATTTTGAAGCATATTATTGAAAACTAACCGGAAATACTTCTATGACCTTTGACCTTAGTAATATCTGTATTTGTCATATTTTTGTAACCACCAATACTATTGATGACCTTTGAACTTAGTAATTTTTAGTACTTTTCATAACCACTAGTTATAGGAACTTCAACAAATTTTCTAAAATTGTTCAGAATGTATGTATTTATATTCAGATTAATTAGACATTATTTGAAAAAAATAACTTAATAAAAAATAGAAAATAAAATACTGACCTTAACCTTAGTTATTTGTAACAGTTTCGTATATTCAATTTTATTTAACAACTAGTCATAAAAACTACTTTCAAACAACAAAAACATTGTCAACTGGAACATAAGCCTACATTCATATTCATGTTAATGAACACCATGTTAAAATATTATCCAAGATATCATGGACTACTTATGTGAAAAGTTACAAAAACTTTATTTTCTAAGACCTCCGATTATATGTAAATCTATATGTGTATGTATCAGTATATGTATATGTGTATGTATTATTATGAATGTATGTTGCTATAGGTATAAGGATTGCGACAGAATAATGGAAGGCTGCCATAAAATTCAAAATTTGGTATTTAAAGGGAGTAGTTAGTAGTAGATAAAATTCGACCAAGATTGAAAAAAGTAGCAACTCATTAAGAACCTGCATTTGCAGATGGATCCGGTTTGGTCTTTCAGGCCTCATCAGTGCAGCTAGGTACTGGACCAAGACAGAATAGTGGGACCAGTTTAGGCCAGTCCTCATGATCAAACGCAACACCATGAATAAGCCTGGTGGTGTTGGTCAGGTTTATGCAAATATCAGGAAGATTAGTGTGCTTACTTGGTATTGGAATGTTAAGATAGCCGAAAATACTGGTTAAATGCCAGTGGATACTTGAAACTATTTAATATTTTTATCTCAAATGTGTCAAATAAGATCCATCAAACAGCACTAGTTAATACCATCTCGAGACATGGTCAAAGATCTAAAGATGCATAAAATATATTATAGGTAAACCGATTGGGACAAAAAATAGACTCATGGCTACCATATAATGAAAAAACAAGTCGATCCGACAATAAGACGAGGAAAGCTACCCACAGTATCCAAGAAGTTAATCCTTAACTTGTACATGTGTTTGAGCAGGAGAGTAATATTATTATTGAGGCGTAGGTTAGTTGCA
>JAOTQE010099832.1:0-13991 GCA_025631205.1 Nesometra sesokonis
GGGACACTAATCATCAGAGGCTAAATGTCCAAAGAGCCTATCACGTTTCATAAATTTGAATTCAAATTTTAGCCTAGTAATTCGCTTCCCAATTGGCTTAGAAACCAAAAGGTACTGGTGCAAAGTAACAGGAGAATACTAAGCATTTTGCTTAGCTTTGACGCACATTACAGGCAATTGTGCCTCGAATAACCAAAATTTACAAACACAAAAGATATTTTGCTCACTGCCTTCCAAGGCACTTTGATAAATTTGAAGCCCACTGTAAGCAAAACAGTTTGCTGAGCGAAATTTCTCAAATGTGCAACAGGCTTTAAAGAATATTAAGTGTTAATCTACGTCAGTGCTAGTAGTATTCAGGAAAGCTCATCAACCTATAGAATATCACAACAACAGGTGGCGCTGTTCCATTCCTAGCAGCAACCAAAAAATGCATTCAAAATGACTCTGTTGGCAGACATAGACCTGTATTTCTATCAAATGTAATGCTATCTTAGCTAGAATTTTCTTTTGAATAAACAGATTATTAATACCTGATATTAGTTACCTTTTAATTTTTTTTTATCAAGGTTTTTATGATACCTACTTCGACAATAAGTCTATTTTAAATTCCACTCCATTGTCGCAGATGACATTAACCATGACGATTTGGTTATGTGATATGTCTGCCCACTCTAATTCCTGAAAAACTTGCACTTAGTGAAGGCGATAGGAAGATAAAGATGAAAGCGGTTGGCCAGAAACTAACATAGCAAACACTAATGAAGAAACAATTAAAAGGAAGAACAAACATTAGCAATGGACAGAGAAAATTGAAAGAAGTTAATAAGGGAAGAAAGTGACCAGTATGGGTTTATCCAGTCGATCATCGACATACATTGAAGAAGATTTGAAAGAATAGGCCCCCATAATATCACTCAGGTAGAACAAGAATTTTCTAGCAACAAAGATTTTTATCTTCACGGCCATGATACTCCACGTAACAACCTGCAAGTAACATTAAACAAAGTTACCGCCAAGACTTTAGCCAGTTTTTTACTCATTTGACGCTGTAATATATTGTAAGCGATTTCCCGAATGATAAACGAACGGTAGTGGGTCTGGTTCCACATCAAGACATTCCATTCATAGAAGTACTGATGAAGAAAGTCTATCTAATGGTGGCAATAGAGTGGCCCCGAGACCAAACTAAACTTCGACTTGAGTGGACACATAGATTTAAAAAATGTTAAAGATAGTGGATATAATGTATAATTAATTAAAAATTATATTATCATTATTTATATTTATTAAATAGATAATAATTGTATTATAATTGATTGTAATTGTAGTTAAGTTCATATTGCTGAAATGAATTTTATTAAATATATTTATTATTATTATTGTAATCATTATTATTATTATTATTATTAGAAATCAAAATAAAATATAAATAATAGTAGATAAATAGATAGACAGAAGAAAAGAACAGAAATGAGAATTGGTTTAGAAAGCATGACGTAGATATCATTCTGTAAGTGGCAAGAAAACTCGCTGTTGGATGTGACACGAAATAAAAAAAAAAAAGAAGTTACCTCCAAGACTTTAGCCAGTTTTTTACTGGTCCTAAGCTCATTCGATGCTGTAAGTATAAGTTGTAGGCATTCCCGTAGTTCATCAGTTCTCTCAACAAATGTTGCCTTAAATAGCATCCCATCAAGTCGTGTCTGGTAGCCAACAATTCGACTCATCTGTAAAAACAAGTTATAATCAATAGTAATAATGGTTGTTGATAGTAAATATAAGGGACTACAAGGAAAATCAGATTAATAAAGGTTTTTTTGAACTGCAAAAATAAATCCCTTATAATAATAATTACTGCTTGATAGAGCGCATCCTGCATAAAGCGATGCGTTTTACAATAAAAATAAAAATCAGAAAAAAAAGAAAATTTAAATTAAAAGGCGAGTTTTTAGAAGCTGTTTGAAGGTGCTAATGGAGCTTGCCTGTTGGATGTCTGTTGGTAGGTAACTCCATAAGGCAACAGCGGCACAAGACCGACTACCATAAAATTGTGTAGAAGGACGGGCAGATTGAGAAAGAAGTGACATTTCAGATGACGGAAGAGTCTGTTTTGAAGAATATAAATGGATAATTATATAGTAGGCCTATTAGTAATTCACTAAAACATAATACTAACCTCTAATGCAAATTTATCAGGTGTGCTGAGGACGGACATCTTTCCAATGAAGCCATTCAGTTGAGTCACCTATTAAAAAAAAGATTTTTTTTTTTTCAAGATAACAAACAAAACTTAGTTTGACAACTACATCAAAGATAAATACAGAAGGAAAGATCGACCACATTCTATTGTGTGTGGAACTCAATCCGGGTTACCAAAAATCAACCGCACTTATGGCTCCGCACTATTCCAAGCGCGTATTCTACTGTTCACACAGCCCACCCGCAAAGCACAAGATTCGACCGTTACCCAAGAGTATTCTAGTTACTACGCAACATGCAGCCTGCCACCATGCATCTGGCAGAAAAATTGGTGTACGGTACGCAATTTTGAGAGTTCCACTCTAAATTATGCGAACATTATGTGTGCTCATTCTTATTCTATTTATATTCTTTGCCTACGATGGGATTATCTTATTATTTAGCAACTACCTTAGCTTTACATAGTAAGTTAACTGTTGTTTTCCCAAGTATGGTTTTAGCCCTCAAATTTACCAGTAAAAATTACAATTTAACAGTAAAAATAATATTGAAAAATAATAATAATAATAATAGTAATAATAGTTGTTGCTTCTATAGCACTTACTTGATCGACGATTCCTCTAAGCGCCGTACAATTTGTAAGATAAGATGATATAATTTTGATTTTCATATATATTTTGCCCTTCTTTACTCTTTAGCATTACAGAGAATACAGGAATGCTCATAGAGGCCTATATTTGTTGTGTAGATAATTTGGGTGTGGCTAAAACCAGCACAAAAGCCATGCCTGACAAGTCATATTATTTTAGAAAATTTACCAGTAAAAATTTTTCAATTGGGAGACCACTGAAAGCCCTACCTCAGCTTCACAGGCTTTTAGTAAAGTTAACATCAGCCTCAGCTTAATGGACTTGGCCTTATACCTGAGTAATTTAGCAAGTTTCTTAACTTTATGGGCTTATATTTGAGTAATTGAATACATACCTCAGCTTCATCTGGAGCATAGAGTTTCATTTGCTGAAGATGAGCCACGGAAAATATACTAGTATCCATGGCGATAACAGCTTGTTTTATTTCATTAAGAGGCATTCGTAGATGACCCAGTAAGATGGCTGAAAAAACAAATGATTTTTTTTTTTAATGATTAATAGCGTTAATCATTGATGACATCACACAACCTAGTCGAGGGCGCGCCCGTTTCGGACAAATCTGAAATACCAGCAAACATTCGTTCGCCTGCATGCTGGGTGTGTTGTACATGAATAAACAATGGTGGCCATTTAAAATGATATTGAACTAAATGAATACGATATACCTGGTGTGATTTTCTTATATTTAACAATAGAAAACACAGTGTTGATCAGTTAAAAAGTTAAATTAATTTACACAGCAAGTAGGCCTAGCCTAGCAGGGCCTAGCCTAGCTTAAGGCTAGACCTAGCCAAAAGGGCCTATAAAAAATAACGGTACCTTAAATGAAACACTATATCCAAAGTAATTCTTGGTTATTATACCATCTTTGTCGAATTAAATAATAAAAATATCACAGATTTAACAGGAGTATATGATGACAAATCCAATTGTAAACATTCGTAGGTGTATTTGTTCAATTACCGAACAAGCGTAGGCTAGTTAGATCTCTAAGCCCTCGAGAATGTCCGAAAGTTTTGCGCATGTCAAGTTGGGCAGTCATGCGCAATACAAGTTCTATATTTAGAACCACAAAGGAATTCTGCTATTGCGCTATTAATAAAAATCTAAATACCATAATGTGAAAATAACATACGTAAGGCAATAGTAAGGTAAATTACATGGAAAGGGTGCTATACAGAACATAATGATAGAGCCTACAGTATTTCTATCATTGCTGGAATAATACAGTCCGAAAGTAGTGGTAACTGTTTTGTAAATACTCTATTCATCATCAATTTTTATCATTTTTAAGATATTTTTTATGAATTTTAAAGTTGAAATCTGTTAAACACACGGAAAGACTTTTTATACATTATTTCGCGAACATTCTGATGCAAAAGGTTACAATTTGTAATGAAAATAAAATTTCATTTTTTGTCCTTTTAGCAAACACCCCCCCCCCCCCAACAAAAAGAATTCATTTTTTTAATAAAACAATATTATTTTTATTCCAACCTGTTAATTCTCATTAATTATGGTGCTTTTTTCAAATAAAACTAAATTTTAAATTTTATCGTCAGCTTTGTACACACAATTTCTTAACTGAAAAATAATTTTTTAGTTTTATTTTATCCACACTCCTTTCAGATGATTGTTCCAAAAAAGTTTCCACAACATATGGTAAAAACTGATTTGTTTAATAAATGATGATGCCAAAATTTTGTTCATACAGGATCCTAAACAGAATGGGCTTAAAATGGAAGTTTGTGTATAAGCTGATTTGCTTAATAAATGATGATGCCAAAATTTTGTTCATAAAGGATCCTAATCAGAATGGGCTTAAAATGAAAGTTTGTGTATATGATCACACCTTTTATTTCACCATTTTGTATGTGTACAGGTACCATATATACCTACTGACATAGAAGACACCATTATGGAAGACATTGGTTCAATTTTTACACCACAATGTCCCCTTTAAAAATAAAAATATGGGGAGGGAGGACACATGCTGTGTGCAGTCTCCTCCTCCCCAAATCTTCCCTCAGGTTTGTATAGCTATTTTATTATACATTAATCATACCTAAGTTGTGTGCTTTTTTATGGTTTATAACCGTTTCCACTTTACTGCCCGTCCGTCTAGGTGATGCTGCTTAAAATACAAAAGAAAAAATATAAAATATAAATAACTGTATTGTACATTAAATATTATAGCATATTTATGATTACCGGTATGTATATTATATGGGCATGGGTACTGTAAAGCCCACAATCTACTTAAATGACTGATGTTTTACACTAAAACTTAAAACAATCATTTTTTTTATACAAGTGCAAAAATAAAGCTTTGTGAAAATGATGTCTTTAACATGACAACAAACAAAATACTATGAATAAAAACATTTGTACATAAAAACAATTTGTGGATAGTAACATGATATCATATTCTCCTAAATTTACAATGACATAATGCACTTGTCAATTGTATTCCCGGCCCCTGGGTATACCCGGGGATGGCCGGGACTTGCATTGGGTTGCATTATTTCAATGTTGCAACACCTGGCTAATTTCCTGGACAGGCCAGCATGTGGAAATGTGGAAATCCGTGGCAAAGTCCCCGACCAACCGGGCAATTCTTGCTTGGCAGTCCACGGCCAAGTCCCCGGCCAAGCATCAGCTAAATGTCCAATGAGCCTATCAAGTTTCATAAATTTGAATTCAAATTTTAGCCTACCTGGACACAATTAGGTAATCTCCGGTACATGCCCGGCCCACTCGGGCATATTTATTGTGAGTATCCCCCGACAACGCCCGGTAAACACCCGGCCTACCCGAACAAAAAAATTTCTAAAATCCCTGGCCAATTTTGATGCAAGTCCCTGCTGCACCCGGGGGCTGGGAATACAATTGACATGTATAATGCTAAAGCAATGATTGCACTAGATGTTTCTTGATAAATTTATAACCTACTAGATATTTTAACCATAATGAGGGATGCAGTGAGAAATATCCGAAACATTGGTAGCAAATAATTACCTTCTTACGTAATCTAGTGAAAGTATTACTTAACTACTGAGTGACAGGGTTTGTTAAAAGATTTAATTTTACCAAGCCAGAAATTCCAATTTGAACAATTGACTTAGTTAAACTTAGTCATCTCATAATCAAATGACTTGCAGTGTTGTCATTTTAGCCGGTGGCCAGCGCAAAAATCCTGTTATAATGTTACCATCGCCGGCTAAAATTAGTCTTATGGAATCTGTAGAATTTATAGGACTATACTTTCTACAGTTATTCAATCCCTGTGGGTGCTGTCAGGAGTATAAGGGCCCGTTCCACACGAGTTTTTTTCAGTGTTTTACACCATTATTTACTGGTTTAAAAAAATTCCGGTTTCACCCGAACGGGTGGATTTAATACCGAAACAGCTGGATATGCCAAACCTGCAATTAACTGGATATTTTTCGCAGCGGGGACCTTTTTTATGACTTCATCTGTTTTTAATCACTTTACCAAATGGTTTACTCGATTTTAACATAAGAGTAAGAATTATGTTGTTATATTTATTGAGAAAGTGCTGGTTTTTGTATTCATAACAATTTAAATACCCTAAAACCTTTAGGCCTAGTATTTGTTGGAGCATGGTGATTGTTAGAGATCATTGTACAAAAGGTTGCTCCAGTAAAATTGGGGCGATAAGTGCCACCTCTCGCTTTTTGATATAAGTTTATCACTTTATCATTTTATAAAATCCAGTAAAGTACAGTAAAAAACATTGCAATAGTGTAAAGTTTACTCGGATTCGTAGAGCGGCTTTTGGAAAACAGATAATAGAATGATTGAAATTAACATCACCTGTATCATTAGCTTTTTTGCTAGTCCTCTGGTGTTTTTAGAATTCAGAGTTTTTGCATGAACGGACATACCACTTGTGGATAAAAATCGGATTTTTACCCTATGTTTCTTTTTCCGATTCTCACCCGAACAGGCCATAAGAAATTCAACAATGACTTCAATTGAATCTTTTCTTTAGGATAGGGACATGCCGGACAGCCCACTTGCACCATGGTTCCGGTGGTTGAAAAAGTTCAATTTCATTTTATTTACACATCATTTTATAATAAAATAATCAGATTAAAGAAAGAAAACAAAATTTAAAAATGCAATTGGGTCCCACCAGAAAAAGAAAACATTAAGTGCAATTAGGCAGGACCTCTTTGAAAATTATTATAAACTGCAGGCCCAGTGTAAACAATGGCTCTTGTATACTTAAAAGAACCCAGTGCATTTTGAGATGAGCAGCAGGTTGCCCCAGTGTACTGGTCCATACACCCCCTGCAGTAGACAGCACAATGAAGCACCTGTTTCGGGCAGCAACGGGGAGGAGATTGTCACTGAATGCGTGAGCATCATGCCACAGCTCCGGTGGCAAAGTCACGGTAGTGACTTTAACAAGTGCATTATACATGTCAATGTATTATTACCACTAGACCGAACTTGCGTGCGTCTAAGCGTGCATGGCTCATTCAATTAATTTATCGGTTTTGCTCTTCATAATTACCGACAACCATGGTTGAATGTGGTCAGGGCTCGATTTTTTACTAGCCCAGAGTACAATGGCTAGTGAAAACTGCATCAGGCTAGTGAATTTTTATTTTTACTAGCCCAGTTGGCTAGTGAATACCTTTGTCAATTGCAGTCAGTTTTACACAATGTAGATTAAGTTGCCACAGCGTGGGCTACTTGAATTGCTTGTGGTCAACTTGCCCAGTGGACTAGTAAAAACAAAAACAAAAATCGAGGCCTGGTGGTACTAGAAACTTACTAAATGGCAGATAGTGGATAATATTGTCATGAACATGTTTTTTAAATATGACTAGAAAACTCACAATATGGCAGACGGTAGATACTATTTTGATGAAAATACATTTTAAATAGGACTAAAACTGCTACAGACAAAATGCACAATATATAAATATAGTAACAAATAATGAAATGTGCAATACAGAGAACACATACTTTTATGCAGATGTATACATTTAAATTTTTAATGAAATGGTTGCTTAAAAACTAATAAAACTAGCTTCACCAGTTTAAACGAAACTTTTAAAGGAACATTTTCTCCCTTATAAATAATGGTACAGTCAAATTTTCCAAAACTGGAAAACCAGGCTTCACACTAAACCAAACTTTAGTTTTTAAATTCTAAAATCTGAAAGGTTTTCTATTTGACAGTATTGTGATATAAATTGTGATGTTTCTTCTAAATGCCGTTTTCCAACGCGTAAACAAAAAGCAATTAACGATTGTACACCTGCGCAGTTTCATCTTTCAACGAAAAACATTCACCAGACCATTTGCTTTTTTCTTTTCAGTTTTTGCTGCAGCAAATTTTGTAGTTCAAATTGTTTTTAACTTTTTGGAAAGCGAAAAAATGCACATCCAATCAGAGTACTTGAATATACTTGACATGCCAATGCTCATTGAACCGAATCGGCGAACTTACGGTCAGTGCAGAAGAGCATGCGAATGTACATTATAAACAACAATTTATTATTCTTTTCTTTTTGAAGTATAATTATATGAAACTTAAATTATATAAATTTACATAATAATCTGTTTCGTCCTTAGCATTATTAAAGCATTTGTATTAATACATAAAAATAATGTAATTTTTTAAAATTTGTGAGTAAAATGTTGAGGCAAAAATTTTGATTCATGCGAATAGGAATTCGTAGGCGTACAGTCATTCGCCTTTTTGTTTGCGCGAATAAATTTGCCTTGTGGAAAACGACCTTAAGTGATGTGTACATGCACAGATGGTAACTTTGTCGATTTCTGCTCATCGGCAGGTTGACATCATAAAAATTGCTATATATAAATCATTTGATTTTTCACATTTCACTTATTAAGTCAAAAAATTGAAAATGAATTTGAGTTTTTATAGATTATGAAACTACACATTAACATGTAAAAAAGTCAGTTTCATAAATTGTTTCCGTGCAAAGTTTAAATGAACAATAAAAGTTTGAACATTTAGAATGTAAGTTTTGAGAAAACAGCATTTGAAAATTGCTTATTAGTACAGTAAACTAGCATATTTCTCGATCATATATCTGAAAATTGGTATAAATGTAGTATGGAAGGTGAATGTTTAAACTGTGTGTTTTGTGAAAAATCAATATTGATAAATTTGACTACTGCATTTTCTTGTTTCTGCCTATTGTGCAAAAGTAGATTTGCAACTTATGCCTCCTTTTGGCTTACTGCCACATTTGTCTTGGTGGGTCATACACTTTCACCCCTCATATGTGGCAGAGCCAAGCCAAATGAGACATAAGTCGGAAAATTGAGTTTTTTATGGATTATAAAACTACAGATTATTATAATTAACATAAAAAAAATCAGTTTCATACGAAGTTTCCTTGCAATTACAATTACAAATAAGGTTTGAACATTTCAAATGTAAGTTTTGAGAAAACTGCATTTGAAAATTGTTTCCGTATACATTGCCTAGCAAGGTCATTTTAAATTGCATTTTTAAAACATTTTTTGATCATATATCTGAAAATAGTTATGGTAGTATGAAAGTTGAATGTTTGAACTGTATATTTTTGAAATGAAATAAATTTTGAAAAAATTGACCATCTTTAAATTTCTGCCTATTGTAGAAAACTAGCATTTGCGACTTATGTCTCATTTGGCTTGGCTTTGCCACATATACACATGCACTACAGACAATCAATACTGTACAATACTTTGAACAATACGTATGAGTATAGCACTTTAGACATGAAATATGCAATGCCTGACACTGAAATACACCATAAAACATCAATAAGGAGTTAAGTTTGCTTAACCTTGAAAATAAGCCCATGGGCCTTCATTGTTAGGACAATTGGATTACCTTCCTTGCAAGATTACTTTTACCATATCAATGAAGGAACTTAAATAAAAATTCAATACAATTTGTTTTGAGTCACTAAAATGGAAATGCGTCACTCCCAATGGAAAAAAATGATAAAAATTACTTGATTTTGAAAGGTTTTTTTGGCTATAAAAATGTTCATAGTTAACAAATAAAGTTATATAACCCACCAAAGTGTTCGCAATTTTCATACCTATTAGCTGGTATTTGAGTACAGTACACTGTCTTGAACAATTGGCACAAGGCAAAATACATATGGTATTACTCAGCATAAATTAATGTTTCTGCCGTGTAAGACAAAATTGTCTTCCAATACACGGCAAACAATTTTAAATTTAGAGACCTGAAGTACCCCCAGAATTAGAGTAATCACGTTATATTTAATATTAATCAAAGCGGAATTTTATTGGCTGTCTATCTATATAACAATTAATTTGATTGGACAAAAGGTGAAAGGGTCTAATCAGACCAATCTTTACATGGAGCTTCATAAAAGCTATTCTTACCATAGCATCGTGTATTTCGATTTCAGATCCATTTTGATTTTGGAGACTTCTCAATTATTTCATAATATTGTATCCTTTTTTAAAAGATATTAAACATAAAACTAATATTTATGAATGCTGACATATTATAGAACTATCCATTAACTAAAATCTGTGTACTATATTAATTAAATCACGATTTTAAAATTTCCTTTCTGACGCTATGCTTCAGCCTACAAAATGGAATTTTTAAAATTTGTTGGGCCAATCCATTCCTCCAACAGGGAAATCACACTGTGACTATATGTGTACTGAAGTTTAGAATTGCTGAATTTGACCTCCACATTGGAAATTAGCTGGTTACGTATTTATTACTAACCTAGGCCTATCTTATGCAATAACACTAGGCTCTGGTAGGCCTAAGTTTAAATATTTGTTACAACCTTCCCTAAAAGTGGACGATTCTAAAATGGTTAGATGAACAGCGCTTGCTGGCATTGAAGGCCAAATGCACATGAACAAAGTATAGTGAACCGTGAATTAATTTGACTATTGTCAAAAACAAATCGTAATGTCAAGGTGGCAAGGTCCATTTCAAATGAGTATCCTGAACTGTTTAAAAATTAACTTTTTTTCTGAATATGTTTTTCACCAATTGTTGCACAAGTGGGGGCCAAAGTGGAGACTTGTTTTCAAGATCAAGCCCAATGGGCACTATAGTTTTACGGTATAGTTAAAAACATAAAATAATGACAATTATTTAAAAAAATAGTAAAGATGATATACATGAATAACCACGTAACTTACATTTATCAGATGGTTTAACTGAAGAAAAATAGTGAAAGAAAACAAGCATTCAATACACAAACTCAGAAAAGATATAAAAGGCATGCAATGTATGTAACACATTGAATTGACCCTGGTATAAGCCCACCAACTTTAAACATAAAATCACAGTCATTTTGTGATGGGTACATACCCTAATATAAGCCCACTAACATTAAATATAAAATCAGAGTCAGTTTTTGTGTGGGCTTATATACCCAGGTTTAAAATATTGTGTAGTGTAATTCATTTATGTATATTTTATAATCAAAGTGTTGGATGGTCCTATACATGAATCATTACTGTGTAATCATGCAATAGAATATAGATCTATGCGAATGGTCCACAAATCAACTTCAAGTATAAAGAAAGTGTAATGCATACTCCAAGCATTGAGATACACGCCATTGTGACAGGATTCAATATTTCGATAAATTATGTCATCATAGAAATGATGACATAAACGATGAATGATGACATAATTTATGTTGAAATATTGAAGCCTGTCAAGATGCCGTGCATCTCATTGCTTGGCGTATGCATTATACTTTCTTAGTAGATCTATGCCTTACAAGAAATTTCAAAATGGAGTTTTATGGGATGAGTACTAATATCCAACCTCTCAAATCTCCCAATTGTTTATTTACACAGGTGAATTTTCTGGTTATATATTTGATAAAGTATCTTATTGATAGATTCAAAATACTGCATTCAGAATACATTTTGCCCTGAGGCTAGTAATCAGGGTGGATTCAGAATTGTGATTTGAGGGTGGGGGGGGGGCTTGAATCCTGATTTTGATTTTGGCAAGCAAAATTAAAAACACAAAAAAACCTTTCACAGTCCAACTGGGGGTCCTTGTGTATTGTGTAAAGCTACTGTATACTTTTATTAGTCCATTCTCATCCATAGCCGCGGGGAAAAAAAGTTGGGTTAATTTTACAGGGTCTTAAGCCGGTTAAGCCCCCCTCCCCCTTAAATCCGAAATTGGTAATAGAGAATATACATATGTATTTTAAAAATAATGGTTTTTTTGTGACATCCAACAGTGAGTTTTTCATGCCTCTTACAGAATGAGATCTATGTCATAAAAATGTTACTCCATGGTCATGCTTTCTAAATCAATCTCATCAATTAGGTGTTCATCCCCATTAGAAAGTGTTGTCCATCCCTGACATAATCGACTGGATCAATTAGCTGTGCAACATAATGTATCTTTTATAACATTAATGTGATAAGGAATAGTGAGGTAGCAGAGTTTCCAACCCTCCCGATTTGTCCGGGAGTCTCCCGAAATTTAAATCAGTCTCCCGATTTTTTAAAGCAATCTCCCGATTTTCTGTTAAAATTTAAACATGTTCTAGTGCCATAATTTGGCTTGGAACAACATGTAATCAATAAATACAGTACTTTTAAATCGTAATTGATGCTAGTTAACACCTTTCTGGCCTGTTTTTTCGGCATTTCCATCATAATGCAGTAGAAGGGGTAGTATTTTTAAAATAGAGGGCGCACTTTGAAAATACTCCCAAATTTTAGACCTCAGATTTGAAAAATCTCCCGAATTTTAGATCCACAGAGGTTGGAACGTTTGAGGTAGTTAATTCAAAATTACCCTACATTTGTTTGAAAATGTAGGTAAAATTGATCACACTCCCTAATGGGAATGTACACATAATGGTATGAGGCTTACAGTTGTAATTACGTTGTGAAAATTTACAATGAAGCTGGCAGGCTTGAACCCATGGCCATGGGATTGAAAGACAAGCTTATTAAGTACCAAGCCAAAAAACCATTACATTTGTGTACAGCCAGATCAAAACCAGGCTTTTGTCGGAAATTGTCATTTTTTTAGTTTTTGTAGTACAAATAATATAGATAAAATAACCTTCATATTGATATATAGATTATTAAAATTGACCATGTACTTACATAGTTATGAGAATTTAAATACATAACATATAGGCTGTAGAATTCAATTAATTACAGAGTAATTGGCAAACAAAGATAAACAATAGTTCAAAAAAAGGAAGTTTAAAATGTGATGGTACATAAGGGTACATTGTGTCCTCCAATAAACTATGTTCAAGATAAGCTATGTCCTTGAAATTTGGACCACTTATTAAATAGATAGTCCTCCATCAACTGCAAAAAATATCATTAATATCAGAGTTTAATAACATGGTCAATTATGACATTTAAATAAACTGTTTTTGTCTCCACTAGGAACTAAATGAAAATATAGGCCTCAGGTTTTTTGTAATTTTTACCATTTTTTATGTGAAATTGCATCAAATTACATACATCTTGGAAATCTATGATAAATTTCATATAAGATAAGATGAAAATGTAAAAAGTGTCAAAATACATGTTTTACATATTCAGGAGCATTTTTATACACAAATCTCTTCCTGCCGACAAACGCCTGGTTTTGGTCTGGCTGTACACATTTATTGTCATTCTTGTCTTTACTAGTAACCAGGAAATACAGTAACCACAAGCAAAATACAGTTTAACATGTCAAAAACAAAATAAACATTAACAATCAGGGGTAGATTCAAGGGGGTTGTGCTAGGAGGGAGTGCTCCCTTATGGGTAGTCAGTCTGTTACCAGCCTAGCACTACCCCTTTGAGAAATCCTGGATCCACTCCTGACAATCAAAGTTTGCAAAATACATAAACATTATCAGACATTATCAAAAGTAACAATAACTGACAAAATCATCCACAAAAACAAAACAGTGATGTATGAAATGTTTTACTATGGACATATTAAGAATAACATTACATAATTAGGTTTTTCATTCTTTCAATCATAAAGTATATGGTATAATGTAGTAATTTGTGCGAGTTGTGTGGCCGAGCAGTTAAGGCAGGGAACCGTGAGCCATAGCAATAACAACAGCATGGGTTCGAGGC
>JAOTQE010099843.1:0-13991 GCA_025631205.1 Nesometra sesokonis
ATGTTACTTTGATATGAGCAAGTTAATTTAAAAATTAATGTTGATTATTTTTTGATCATTTTCAAGTGACAATACATATACTTGAATGACCCAGTCAATTAGCTGCATTGATTAATTAAACATTTAAAATAGTCTGTATTTGGCACATCAAATTTGGATGACTAGTCATAGAAAGTCATTGGCGGCAATTTTAAAATTTCTTATTTCTAGCATTAGCTTACATGATGCCTTGAGCCTAAACACTGTGATTTTACTCAGAATAACTTACAGGTTGTGTTAGCTACATTCAACTTAACTAACAAATGTGAACATACCCTTAAAAGTCTGAGTAACAGCATGTCTATAAATCTAGAATGGTTAAATTAAACCTACGAAGGTGTAGAACAAATACCCAGAAACATCAGATTATCACATACGTTTTGATAAGTACTTTCATGTGTTAAATTAAGAATTTTTTCCTCTTATTAATTTGAAGTTTTCCTGTTTAAAACTTAACATCAAATTTGATTGACAATTACATCATTTGATTCAATTTCGTCTACTTAAGTTAATTACTGAGCCATGTAGCGAGACAAAAAGATCATAACCTTCTAAGATAAAAATAAGGGTTAAATAAAAACATCAACTGTGCACGTCTAAAACCACCTGCCGTTCGTTCTTGTAATTTAGTTTTGCATTAATGTATTTTTGATCAAATTTGTTAGTTTGCCATTTCACTTTTCTCTAGTAATTGAGGTAATCCATTGCAAAAGTAGGCTAATCGACAAGTTCATGTTATTAAACGTTACCGATCACACAATTTACATTGCAAGGTATATTGTACAACCTCATTAAAACTGCAGTATAACTGCATCAGTACGTTTCAATATGAGAGAGCATTTACTGATCTAGGGTAGTACAGTAATTCTGTTTGCGACATCTTGGACACTTTATGATTAAATTTGTTGTATCAAAATATTTGTTTAATACATCTGAGGGGAAATATAAGAGTTAGTACATTAAATGGTTAAATTGTAAGGAAAGCATAAAATATAGGTGAAACAGGAAGAGATTTTAAGATTCAAGAAATTTTACTGTCTTCATAAATTTACAATTTTCAAAGAAATTCTGAATGTGCAACATTTCATGTTAAATTTTTCTTAAATTTGCACATCTCTATGCTCACAAACACCACTCGTGTTGTTAATTTCACTCATTTAGTTATGTCAAAGATCTTACAATGTAAAGATAGCACGCTGGCCGTTTTCTGCAAGGAATTTCTGTAATACGTGTAGAACGCATCTAACGCTCAAATCTACTCATTTTGCAGGGGGCGCTATAAAATGTATTGTTTTATTCTCGGTTTTATAATAGTTATTTATTTAAAATAATTATTATTTGGGTTAATTTTCCAAAGGGGTGATACTGAATTTTATATAGATATTAATATTATATCATTAGTATTTAAGTAAATGTGTGTGTTAACAAATCAAATCACTTTTATTCGCAATATTTTCTACCTGCGCGTTTGTTACTCCTTATTTTGTACCTGGCGCAATTCCATGGTATTACACACTGGAATAGGCCAGCGCTCTATCTTTACATTGTAAGATCTTTGGCTACATCAGTATGGTGGATCCAGCCATTTGGAAAGGGGCATAGTTTATTTTGACAATTACCACATCAACCTCAGCCCCACCATGGTTGGGGATAAGGTAAGAGAATTATAATATAATTAATATCTAGTTGTTCAGAATTGCCACTAATTTTTTACATTTCAAATGCTTTTAAAATTGTGTACATTTAATGCAGTTGAAAATGTTTGAAGGGAAAAAACAATCTAATGTAAAAAAACAAAATCACAGCAAAATATTGGTGCGGCTACTGCCATAACTGCCAACAGGTTCTGCCACCCATGAGCCATTCAGACTTATACAATACTTATAGAAAAAATCAATGAACCCAATATTATGTAATCAATGTCACCAAAACACCTAAGATTTATATCAGAGTTTTATTATACACCATAGACAGAATAAAATTATATTAGCACCTACGATTTTATCTCTAAATTTTTATTTTTGTTGGTTATTTACGTCAATTGACATTACAGCAGGAAAAAGGGGTAGTTTTCAACTCATCCAAACAGGCACCAAGAGTAATTAGTGTCCACAAATTAATTAAACCAAAGTTAAAGAAAGAAAAAACAAATTGTAAATCAATATTATTGAATACACTTGTAGAAATTTTATCAGCAATTAGCAAATGACAAAATAACGACATTAAAAGCGGGTGATTTAACATTAAATCAACAAAACTTAACAATCCTCCTACACGTATCTTAAAAGATAATATATTTGACATAAAATGAATGAGAAACATTTAAATGACATTCACATTTTCATATTTTATTTGAAAAAAACCTTCTCCTAATGGAAATATAATTTATAGGTATATTATAAAACATTGATATTGGTATGGATATCTGTACTTAAATACAAATATAATTCATGAGTTAGTCAATACTGAGTGACTTAACTAAACAATACACCTACACAAAATAAATCTAAAAATAATTCATAAAGTTTAGTTGTTCAGATGACATTTACACTGTGACATTTGTATGGTAAAAAGACATCAGATTTGTTCTTTTAAAATGTAACATTTTGCTTTTAATACAAATATTAGTAGTTAAAAGACCAACGTAATTAATACATATTTAATTGCCAGAGACGCATAAAACAAAGCACCTACCTACACACATTTTAAAGAATTAAATGAGAAACTTTGACGACATTTTAATTTGCAACACTTGCAACATTTTAATTTGAAAAATGACAAAGTAGTTATTACAATGATATATAACCTATTGTGCAATTAAATTTCACCTATTCCATTTAATTTAAATATTGGTATTTACAAAATAAATAGTCAAAAACCATAATTAACAACACACCTACACGAACTGTTGGAAAAGATTTAAGAAACATTTAGAGTATCACTTTGTCATTCTTCTCCTAAACTGGCAAATGTAAAAAATTGCTATTTCAAAAAAATCGCATTTGAAATTTTTAAAACAGTAGTTTGCTTTGATTTTTCATATGCTGGAGAATAATTTATATTTTATATACTTTATGCAAAATTAATCATTTATTATCAACGACAATGTTCAATTTAGTAGAGTTGATGTTTGTAAATGTTGTGTCCTTTCCAGATTTTTCAATACAATTATTTAATTAATTCCGGTATATAGATATTTTTTACAACAAAATCAGGATTTCCCACTTTTGTGGGGACAACTTGTAACAATTTCATTTGCTAAAAAAAAATATAATTGTAAATAATACAGTCAATTCTACAAAAATGAACTGTCCGGAATACTTCAAATACTTTCAAAATCATGAAACAAGTAAACAAGTAAACTTGATTTGATTTATTCAATGTTATAGAAAACCAAGGATTTTATTTGATTTGATAACTCACGAAAGTCTGAAGTGAACTAATTTCCAGTGGGGTCCTTCTAGTGGTGATTGGGTAGTACACTGGAGTGTGCTTAAAGTCTCATCTGAAAGATGGTGCGCTATTAACTTGTATTTCAACCCTCCAGGCGAAACACAAGGAGAGTGGCATGGTGTTTGATCGAACCATGGACCAACCAGTCTCCTCGGTTCAGTACACAGTACAGTGATTTCTACCAGCTAAACCACCTGAGCTAAACGCCACTCACAAACATAACTTTCTTTAAACTAAACTGTCAGAAAATGAAAAACAAAATTGATGGCCCTAATGGTGGTCGGATAAGGGACAGCTGTGCAATATATCTTGCAACAAATGTCATCTATTACTTTTAATACTAATATTGATACTTTAAGGCACTAAAGTAATTCATAAATATTTAACAGTTATTAGGCACATTTAACATTTAACACACCTACACAAACTATTATCTTTATATTAGATTGATATTTTAACTGTTGTTTGTTAATGGATATGCTACTCTTAAGTAAATGTCATGTATTCTGTGATGGGTACATAAAAAAAAACAAATAATAATTTAAACTGAATTAATAAATCAAAAATATGGAGTGGTGCTGTAGGTAGGTGGTAAACATGCTTGACTTCCAATACTGATGTCCCTTGGTTCAAATCTGGCTGTACACTAGGTTCTTTGCCATAACCTAAACAGTGCCTTCCTAACCTTATAATGAGACTTGGCTTAGAAAGCAAGATGTAGTTCTCATCCTGTAAGTGGCGAGAAAACTCACTGTGTGAAATGACATGAAATTAAAAACACAATACAGATGGAAAAATAAATCAGAATTTAACTATATTTTTTTTAAATTAAAATACAAATGAAATTTTTAATCAAATTCTGTAAGTTATGTAAGTTCATTTAGGCGTTGACACGTTTTGCTAGTCTCTGGAGTGACGCCCAGCTAATGTCTGCTAAGCAGAGATTAGAGCCTGTAATACCCGCTGTACCATACCCTGTGAAAACCATGTGCCAAGTGAAAATGGAAATGCTATATCTACTATTTTATAAATGATTTAACTGCAGCAGTGTAAATCTGAAATGCTAACTTGTACAGTTATTTTATTTAATTTTTACGTTAGAATACTCACATACAATTATTAAGAAAAAAGAAAAAGAGTAAGTTCTAAAAGCATTTTAGTTAATTATAACAATTCAAACATTTTAATTTAAAAAAAATAATTTTATGTTTTGCTGCCAAATGCTTATACAGACAATTGGCCTATTTAGCCCACTATTACCAACATTATTAATCATTGCCTCCCTCATCCTCTAAAATCTACTCACTAATCACACTATCTTTAAGCATTTTAGCCAGTTTCTGAGGGTGTGAGGCTCAATTTGCCCTATAGAAATCCATAACCAACTTTCAATTAGCTTATCAATTTTTATTAGAAATGTTAAAAATCAGTCGATCCTAACTTTCCATTGTAATAACTTGAGATTGGATAGATGGTAATCTATGTAATCACTTGAACCCTTATTAATATTAAAATATTCTTGTATGCTTTTTTATAATTCCTGATATATTTTGTATACATAACATTTATTAACTCCATTCTCAATTCTCACCCTCCTCACACCCTTCAAAGGCAAAATTCAAAACCGACTTCACACATTATGTTTTAAGCTATACAACATGTTTCTGTTTAATTTCTACTGTCTAGCCATTTTCACCCCTTAAATGGAACCGTTAGTTCATACTCATGACATATCTGTTAATAAGTTCCCAGATCATCATAACACATCCATGCTGGTTCAAACTGCTTTTACCCCATCAATTTCTATACATCATAATTCTTTATCTCATTCTCATATTTTTACCTTTTCTCAGCCCTCTATCGGAACTACTAATTTATGTCTCTGTAATACCTTTCCAAGACCATCCCAATGCACATAGGTTGAACTCCATCAGCTGTCATGTTGATGACAAATAAGTATCATGCAATGTAATTACAGTATCTACAGCAAAACCTATTCAATTTATTTTTACAAAAACTTCATTCTTTATCTCATTCCCACTTACTTTAACCCTTTCTCACCCCTTCATCATAACCATTAGTTCATATCTCTGTAAATTCATTCTAAGACCCTCGCGTTGCACCTACGCTGAACCCCATCACCAATGTACCGATAACAAATGGATGTCATGCAATGCAAATCTACAAAAAACCCTACTCAATCTTTCCACCACCCCTCCATTACCATTATTTCATGCCCCTGTCAATTCAATTTGAACACCATCATGATGCACCTATTTTGAACCTAATCAGCTGTGATACTGATAACAAACTGGTGTCATAAACTGCAAAAGTATCTACAACAAAACCTGTTAAATTAACTTCTATACAATGTCCTCCTTTATAATATTTTGATCTTTTTACCCCTTCCCACCTCTCCATCGGAACTATTAATTCATGTTATTTCCAAGACCATCACAAATGCACCTAGATTAAACCCTATCAGCTGTGATACTGATAATGAATCGGTATCATACAATGCAAAAGTATCTTTACAAAACAAATTCACAAACTGTTTTCAGCATTCTTTCACATCAATAGGTCTCAACACTAGACAATCGCCTTGTTCCAACACCTGCTAAATAGTCCCTCCCTATTTGACTATTGACACTCAAAAGTGTCTTAACTACATTAAGACTGCTCACCGCTAACTCAATTACAACTCACAAATAAGGCTAATTCAACATCAAAGACGAAATGATAATTTCTAATTACGAAGGAATTTTTAGAAAGGGGCTTGTCTCGGGGGATGCATTCATGAGTTAGCTAAGGTAAATACACCCAATTTAGTGGGCGGGCAACAGGCTGGAATTTACACAGATATGGGTGGGAAGTATGCTTAATCGATTATCGTGTCTGGGGGTAGTTTTGCTGTAGCTTTTGACATCCCAGGAGTTTAGTGAAGGAAATTACAGATTAATGTATCATGGACTGGAATTTGTCACTCCCAAAGCAGGCCTGGGAAATCCAGACAAGATTAAAGAAGAAATAGACTGGAATATCTAAGTTGTCTGAATCACCAATTAACACTTTGATATTACTAATGTTAAATGTATAATTTTAAACGTTTAAACTATAGATTACTGTTTGTGTATTCGTTACTGTATAATCTAAATAATATGTCTGGCTGGCCAGTGGTTATATGACAACTGTCCTACATTGGAGAATACAGCAGAAGCTAACATATGCAAAGAAAAAGGGAAGGAAAAAGAGGAAAAAAAGGAGGAAAAAATTCAAAATGAAGAAATAGGAAAGTGGACAAAATGCTAGAATGAAAAGGTTGAAGGAGGAACAGAAAATGTTAGAGAAAACATCTTAGGAAAGGAATGAGAGGAAATATTGAAATATCAAAACGAATAAGAAAGGAACTGGAAAATGAAAAACATTTGGTTGAAGGAAAAATACCAATTAGAAAAAAAGAAGATATGAAATGACTATTAAATAGAAGACTATATAAGAATGAGAAAAAAATCAAAATGTGGAAAAATAGGAAGAGATCTAAATGAAGAAATAGAGAAAAAGAATTGGAAAAAAAGAATATTTTAAAAGGAAAGGGTTGAGATAAAGAGACAGAAAATGTTGCAGAAAAAAATCTTACGAAAAGAAGGAAAAGTAAACGGAGAAAAGACAGAAAGGTCAATATGAGGAAAAATGGGAATTCGATAATTAAGAGCATTCTTCTAAGGAATAATGAAAGGCAATTAGGAAAAAAGAAAGAATAAGAAAAAAAAAACAGTGAAAAATCAAGCAGAAAAAATATATGAGAAGATAAAAAAGAAGAAAATAGGGAAGGAATAAAAAAAAAAACATAAAACATCTTGATGAAAATTAAAAAAAAAAATAAGATGATCAAAATGAAGAGAATTGAGAAAGGAACTAAAGAATGGTGAACATTCTGCTGAGGAATAGTCAAATTGAAAAAAGGAAATAATTGAAGACTAAGATAAGAATGAACATGAATGAGTAAGGAAAAAATGAAGAAATATTGGAAGAAGGAAAATATTTAAAAAAATGATGAAAAATAGGAAAGGAATTGGGAAATATATGATAGAAGGACTGATTCAGAGAAGGAAAGGAAAGCATTATAAAAAAAAAAAAGACTTCGTAGAAAAATTCAGAAAAACTGCAAAGGAATTGAAACCAAAAACCATTCTGCTGACCAATAAAGACAATTGGAACGTTGAGGAGCAACTAAAGACAGAAAGAAAGAAAGAATACTGAATGTTTTTAAAATGCCATGGGCTAAGAAATGTATTACAATGTTGGCTTATTAACTTCAATGTAACCTAGTTTGGTTGCACCTCATTTAGGAATTCCCTTGATTAACAAAAATGCTGACAAAAGCGTCCAATAAAAGTTTAAAAAGAGACATAAAGCTGAAGACCTGGCCAATTGCCAATAAGTTTATGAGGGCAGGCTTTACCAAGAATGTGGATCATTACAATTGATCATTTTATAGTAGAGGAGAATACTTAATGATAGTAATAATTCTAAATATTGTAGTTTTTATATAATTTGTATAAGGATAATTATTAAATTTTTTTCTAAACTAAAATAAAAGTCATTACATTAATAAAGTTCAACAGTTTTTATTTTTATGAATAATTAATGTTGCTATAGTTGAGACTATGTGTGATATGATGATATTTATTTTTAGGATTGTGGCATGTTTACATGCATAGGTAAAAACAGTTTGGCAAAAAATTAAATACAAATGTTATAGCATATTAACTAAGTGTAACACAATCATTTCCATATGGGTTTACAAAAACTTTACATCAAGTCACATTATGCATTAGTTTCTCTTAATTGTGCTGACAACTTTAACGACATCTTGGATGTATAGTTAATCTTACTTTTTAAATTCATCCTCTTAGGAATTCAATGGCCATTTGTATGAACTTTCAATTTGTACCTGTTAGACACACCAAACGGACGCTTGACTACTTTTTTACATCGTTATGTTTGTAAAGCCAGACATACATCTTTCATTTTAAGTCTGCCCAGGTCAGTAAATTAATGATTTTTTTTTTTCTAAATCAGTAATGACACTCATTAGTGATATGAAACTTGGCTTCTTATTTTATTTAATTCTATTTTTAGTGATACACATTCCAGATATATTTACTTTTTTACACCTCTACTATGTATTCACATTACATACCAGGAATCCCTTGGTTCTACAGTATTATTAGATTCATTGTTTTATGGTTAGTAAAAATAGATCAATAATTACTTTTGTAGCATGCAATTGTTTTGAAGAAACCCAAAAAACAAAGCTGACACAAAAGCCATATAGTTATATGACCTCCTTGGTTTTTACAACAATATGACCAATTTAGAAACATATTGTAAGTATTCTGAACAAATATAAAAATAAAATGAATTTAAAAAAGAAATAAAAAAAAATGATTAGCTCTGATGAGGAGGTCTGCACCTATCCGATTATTACTGATTTATAAGTATCTTTACAACAAAAATTTCATTAGAGCCATCTAGTTTATGAGTACTTGTTTTAAAATGGGAGTCAGAAACTAATATTTATATGAATAAATCTATAAAATAATATCATAGACCTTTCACAACATTTCAACAGTACAATAGTGATGGGAAAACAACTGAACCAAAGTGGGCCCAAATCAAAAATTAACTGATTTAAAAAGTTATGTTTGATAATCGTTACCTATTAAATAGAGGTTACCTATTAATTAAGATTACCTTTTCTTATGTTAATTCGACTGATCTTTCCATTTAAGTTAAATTGGTAATTTGATTTCAAATGCAACCCTTTAAAAATCTGTAAAAAATCGTAGTCTTTAACACTGTATAATTTGAATAGTAGACAGTTTTGGGAGGTTTTTTTCATTTCTATTATACTGTTGCTGTGTGAATTTTTATTAGTGAAGTTGCAAATAATTCTTCTATAGATTTATCAATAGAAATTATAAAAACGGCCCAGACTTCTTCCCCTTTAAAGCCTAGTGCAGTAGGAAAGTTGCATAGCTTCAGAATTAATTCAGGATGGTCATGTATCAATTCTATCAAACTGTGGCTAATAACAAAGTGCATCTCCATTGCTTCAGGGCTCCCAAGTAGTAAAAACAAAATTCTTGGAGATTTTCTTGTGGTCATTTGACCACCATTTTTAGTGTTTACCCTTCCCAAAATGTGTATACAAATAACTTTCTTTTAAATTGAAATATTAAAGAAAAAGCTTCTTACATCTTTTGTCACTTTTAAAGTATACCATTGTTTACAAAATACATTGCTAAACTTCACAGTCACTTATTTTTCATCACTATTTTAAAAAATAAGCCAATTTATGCTCTAATTGTGAAACTCACAAAACCTGAAGAATTTCCTGGAGTAAACTAAATTCCGGGAGAAAATAAGGTAATTTCGGGACGTCGGGAGAAGATCCAAAATTCTTGGAGACTCCAGGACAATCCTGGAGACTTGGGAGCTCAGTTGCCTGATGACTATGTAATGTAGCCCTTTAAAATTTGGTTAAAACAAAAGCACATACTTTCTGAATTTACTATCTATACAAGGCTTTAAGAATGTTAAAGCTACCACTTGATATGCATTGAAAATGCTGTACTTTACCATGATAATGTGTAGCCAATAGCATTCCATTCTCTATAGGACTATGGCACTTTCCAGACCAGTTTACTTTCACTCAACTGCCAATCTATTAGCATGCCACACTACTGTAGCTTAGTTCCATTGCATCTGTATAGCAATTTTATGGCAGTCGATGTTCTCATTTACATACTCCTTGGTCTAGAAGATGTTTTAAATGAGAAGGTTCATAAGTAGTGTTAATAAATCTCATGCAAAAACAGCGGTGCATAACCGGATCATGGTAATCATCCATTATTTTTATGATGGCTTTGGCAGAAAAGTGTTTGAAAGGTTCGTAAATAATAAATTTGTTTGTTTATTTTCACAAAATTTTTTACAAAATGTGACAAGTACTGTATGTGGATGGTGGTCAAAATAAGTCAAAACAGACTCTAAGCGATGACTACTATTCAGCCGTTTGTAAATGAGAAATTTGTAAATGAGAAAGTCTACTAAGTAAAAATAGATAAAAAAACCCTTTTAGATAGAATACAACTGTTTTAAAGAAATAGATAATAATTTTATTAGCATTTACAATTGGGTGTGTCATATCATACAGCTGTCAATCATATCATCAGTGTCAATCATACAGCTGCACCAACAACAACAACAAATAACCAAACACCGATAGTCTGGTTTCATAGGTGGGGAAGGGGCAGCATTTTTCAGGAGGGGACAGTGTCGTTGAGGATGGGAAAGTTCCATTTTGTGGTGTTTAAATTAAAATGTGACCCATTATGTATTCTCCCAAAAGAAAATAAACATGCCATTTAGATTATGTTTATGGGAAAGAAAAAAAAACCACTTTCAACATAGAAATGTATGATTTAGACAATAGAACTAGTAGAGTAGATTTATTTATTAATTATTAAAAATACAGGTTCAGGGTTGTTTCCCATGTTGAAGCAGATAGGCAACCCTCTGTTAATTAAACGATACACCAGTTGTAGATATTGCAACAAAAGAATTCGTCAATTGACTGAAACGCTTCAAAATGTTTCAGTATTTACTGAAATAATCTTAAGTTTTCTAAAACTAGGACTCTAATAATAGGACTAAAATATAAACAAATTTTGAAGTATCTGAAGGCTTACTTACTGGTTTTGGGTGCAACAGTTGGTGGAAAACTATCACAGGATACAATACCTAAAAACAAGAACAAACACACTCAGAAATTATTTATTAATTATGATTTTCTTTTCAAATATTTACAAAATGTGAAACAATATTAAATTATCTTTACATCTATTGTTTTTTCTAGCATACTGAACAGAATTAGAAAATGTTGATGATACAAAAGTAGTACAAATTAATTTAGGTAGAAATCAACTAAAAGACCAATTTGGTGAAATAGGTGAACATACTGTAGTATATATAACAATTTTAGTAATGCTCAGATTGATGGTAGAGTGATTCAAATAATAAAAAACTAGACAAACATTTGACTTCAGTGATGGCAAAAAAAACTTCAACATTATTAATTTATAGAAATAATCTAAATAAAAGAAACATGTATACTTCAATATAAACTTCAAAGATGATGAATAGAAAGAGCAAAATTCAAGGATTAAAGTCTAGAAAATACAAGAAATAAGGAAAAATATGGACACGTTGATGTATATTGTAATTACAAAATCCCAGCCTTGGACGTATAGGGATCAGAATTATTTTGGACAGCAAGTCACTCGTCGACGGTGTCTCTCCTGGGATGTGGAACTTATACAATTTAGAGGAAATCGTTTGATGGCGACAAATGGTGGCCAGTAAAGCAACAAACATTTGATCACGTTGAAATGAGTAGAATGCCCTCAAACAACTTAGCATTTATGATAATGTGCGTCAAACAATCAATACAGTACCTGGCAAGTCACTTGGCGATCATTAAATAATTTAAAATGGGGAACTTGAATTTGAAACAGTTAAATGAAATGAGGAGTAGGAAATTAAATCAGCATAGACATAGATGTGTGCCAAGTAACACAAGCTAAAAAATATCAATACACAAAATATACATACAAAAATGGAGCAAACATCTTAGAGTTTACAAATTATAATTTCATTTTGGAGAGTTGTGCTGTCAGTCAATTAAAAAGAAATTTAAAAAAAAATGATATAATTTAGTTTGGTGGTATTAACATTAATTTAGATTTATGTGTGCCACCTTAGACTGACAAATATCAACACAAAGAATATACTTACATAAGAAATATTTTTACAAGAAAGTGCCACAACCAAACTTGTTTATATTTAATTTTAAATTTGTTTAATCTATAATTTGATGTATTTAAAGATCATCCAATTTATTTTGGAAACTGCAATATCATATCATAACACACTCTTACCACCCCATGTGTAATTTACGAGTAAAAAACCTAAAAAAAAACAAACTATTTCAGCCTAAAAAGTAATTCTCATTAATGTAGTTTTGAAACAAAAAAATTAAGTGTTATGAATTTGTCAGATATGGCACTTGAACTGCGAACTCATGATGCATATGTGTCGGTGGTTGTCCACTTAACCATTCGGTCATGCTTCCTGATGTGTTTTAGAAGCCAAACATCTTAGGCTGGTATTCTCGAAATTGAACTAACTTTAGTCGAGGACTAAATTCAGATTTAATCTGGGACTATGGTATTCTCAAAGGTATCTAAGGCTTATCCAGATACAGTATAAACCCTGGTCTAAAAGCATTCTAAATTTTGTTTGCCAAGAAACTAGGTTTATGGATAGTCCAGGATCAATTAGTGCTGTTCTAAGGTTAGTCTTAAAATAACCTTCGAGGACCACCCCTATATTTTACAAATTATAATTTCTTTTGTGAAAGTCAAAGTATTATTAGTTAAAAATATGTAAAAACATATATTTATGGTGATGCTGAGATCAAGAATTCTGTGCAAGGACTGGCTCACAATATATCCAGATAAAAAAATTATATAACAAAAACGTCTTTTTAATTGTACAAATTAATTGAACTTGATCATATTGCCACATCAATATTCCTACAAAAACTTACATTTTCAATTATATTAAAAGCTAGTGAATTCCCTATGCTATAGAGAAGGGGTCACTTGTCAAACCGATACGATGCAAGTATCCCCTGACAAGTTTAATGCTTCGTATTTAACCTCTTCAGTTGTATAAGATTAAAAGGTTAGTAATCAGAGGAAAATTAATCGTAAATCAACAGTGTGAACATTTGGGGTCAAACGTGTTATAAGTCAGACTCGTTCAATGTTAAGAACATGTCGTAATGATACTAACTCATTTGCAATATTAGAAAAGATATTATAGTAATATGTACTCATATGTATACCATCCTTCGAATTTGTTAACAATCAGTTATGTTTGAGGAAAGGCGTATTATTATATTAACTAATCAAACAGTGTCCACTAGAATCAATTTATTTGTTGTGAAGTTTGTTTGAATTTGTTGGGTTTTTTTAAACAAATGTTTGTAAAATGCAAATAAATTTGAGTATAGTTCAAATCCATTGAAGGACTGCATAAAGAATCAAGCGTCCTCTAAAATTTCCAACCATCACATAGAAGATACCTTAATTACTTACTTAATGTGCAGGTCTGGATTTGGAGGGGGAGAAGGGGGGACAGGCACGCGCCCTCTGTTATCACCAAAATGTAGTTGCACCCCCGCCACCCCTATATTAAGAGCGCCGGGTGTAAAATTGACCCCAAAAGCATAAGTAGACTTTTGAGGCAAATAGGCCACCAGAACACGCCAAAAATTTGGAAAAAACCTTTTTTTTGCTCGCCAAAATCTACTTCAATATTGCAAATATAATTTAACAAATACAATATATTTCAATACCTAAAAATGT
>JAOTQE010099854.1:0-13990 GCA_025631205.1 Nesometra sesokonis
GTTGTGAGTTGAAATGCAATTGAGCGTTACAGTAGATAGGTGTAAACTCATTTTTTATTTTAAAATTTAACAACTTTTCCCTCATCTAATTTTTTGGGACTTTTAGTATGTTGTTATTTATTTATTCATGTAACATATTCCATGAAAATTGGTTCTGTTGCAATTTGTTTGAGGTCCAATATTATTTTGACTGGAATATCAGGTCACACAAAGAAGCTCAAACTGTATGCACGTACAGAAAAGTGCGCGTGAAGAGACGGAAAACTCGCGCGTGAGGTGATTCACAAATAGAAGAGCGTCAATATGTTATGGTTCTACGCGCGCCTTCCTCGACGCGCGGCTTGCTGAACGCGCGCGTAACAGTTTTTTCTCTTCATGGTGTCACTGATGGTTTAAAACAGGACGAATACACTTCCTTAATACTGGTACATTGTTCATATCCTTACGTCTATATATTTAATGTAGTACCGGCATCGACTTTAGCTTTTCTGTAAAATGTAATTCTCCTGAACACAGCTTCTCTAAACTCTTTTATCCGCCAACCGTACAAAATTGGCGTCACCAAAGAATACGCAACTGTTAAGTTTATACAAACGAAGAAAATGTCAATACTGAAATTCTCGTAGCACCTTAATCTGAAAAAATAGTCGAATATACTAACGATGTCCATAGGTAACCAACTGATACTGAATACACATACGACGATTGCAAATGTTTTCAACAATCTTTTAGAAACTCTTAATTCTTGAGAAACTGCATTCGGTTCCAGCTGATTTTCGTGTTTATCGATAGAAATGTATATGACAGTATATGCCGCATATACTTGTATCAGTATAATTAGGTTCCATATAGCCATAACAACCTCCATTCTGACGTCTGTATTTAGCAAAACACCAACTATTGCATATGTTAAGATCCAAAGTATCAAAGAAATACTGAATAGCTTTTTTGGTGAATTTAAATCACGCTTAAACGGGAAGATCACGATTACAACCAATCGTTCTACTGCAATAGCCAGCACCAATTGGATTGACACTGCAGCAGATGATAGACTAACCACCAGTAATATTTCACGATATTTTGGATCCAGTCCTCTGTAAAGTGTTACTGTCATCAAAGTGACAGTGTGCATGCAATCAGAAACTGCTAACAAACCAGGCAAGATGTGATGCCTCTTCCGTAAGCTTTTTTCCGATGAAAACATGAAAATGGTAGTTAAGTTTAGAACGATGCTTACTGAGCAAATAACATTTACAGATATTATAGTTGGCATGTACTTCCCGTTTGCGTCCAGTTCTTTAAAGAAACTAACCATCAGCGGTAAATCGCAGTTTAAAGGATATTTGAAATATTCGACATTTTCAAAAAGAGAAATTTCAAAGTAATCGAAGATAATGTTTTCAAGATAATGTTATTTCGTGTAATTGGGTTTTAGTATAAAATTGAATTCATCCTGATTATCAACCACTTTTGTCACAGTTAGGCCTCTTTTGTAACTATGGTTGCGTCCTAGAGCAAGGTACTTCAATTATCCACATTGCTTCAGTCTACCCAGTTATTATCGGCAGGCTGTTACAGTACCTAACCTGCGAGGAACTAGTATCATAGCTTGGGGGAGTATTACACAAGGAACTAGCGCCCTACTTGGGGCAGTAGGCCTATCATCACGATCTTATCCACGTCTCCAATATTAAGATAACTAAACAGGAGTAATATGTAAGGTTCGAAATGATTTACTGTGCTTATTTATCCATCTAGTAAGGATATCTTTGAATAGCGCAATACGATTAATATGAGTTTTCATTAACTATATACCATTGTTCTTCTTCAGATGCCAAATCCGATTGTATGCGATCACGTTCAGTCATAGATTTCTGCTGTTTGCTTTCTAACAACTCCATAAATCTCTGGTTGATAAAGTTTAGTAGATACGTTTTTTAGGTTTGGCTGTAGTATATCTTTTAATTAGCAAAAATCGATTAGTAGGTCCGGTGCGCGTGAGGGGTCTACTATTTTGTTACTGAACCGATTGATTCCAAACTTTCAGTAAATCCCAGGATACTGCCTTTAATCAATTCCAGTAGAGAATACTTATTGTTACGCTGCTGCTCTTGTTGCTTTAATATTGTTGGTGTTAACAGTACGTCTACATCCTCATTAGAAAGTTTTGTAAAATCGTATCACGTCCACAATTGACAATGGGGCTAGTTTCCAATTGACCGCTAAGATGTATAGTATATTCCTTTTTTTAAAATAAACATTTAAGGTGACAAGATACTGAGATGGTTAATTCAAATTACCTACAAGTAACATTTCTTTGAAAATGTAGGATAAAATTAATCGGGCACCCTAATGGGAATATACACGTAATTAATGAGATTAAACAATCGCGAATTTTAGTAAAGAGTAAGGCATTTTTATTAATTGGTTCTTAGAGAACGAAAATTAACTGAGCCGTACCTTAAAAAAGATTTTACTGTTCTACATCTTCTCGAGCAGACAGAACCAGATCTCATCGGGACGAGCAGAATGCAGTGGCGGATCCAGGATTATGAGATGGGTGGGGGATGTGTATGCCTCAATTATAGGCTTATCTAGGCAGGTAAAACGAAACCTGTTGCACCATTAGCATACGTTGCTTTGGTCCCAGAGATTCCAGTACAGACGTCTTGCATATATTATACTACCCTAAATCCATTGTCATAACCACACAGAAAATATTTTTTAGGTAAGTTTTAGGGGGTTTAAGTCTGTTGATTCCTACCCCACCCCCCAACCCGCCCCGTGGAATACATGTCTCACCTTAAGTATTGATTGATCGACATAGGCCTAGATAGATTCCAAACTCTTTGTGTATGACTTTTCGCCTACATCTATTTAGTCGCGTAAATGGAAATTATTTAAGACTGCCGATGTTTTTAGGTTTTTTTCAATTTCCTCTAAACACTCAGAACTTCTTCAGACCATTTGCTCGGAAAATACAAACTAATTGAATCCGTAATTATAACATTATTTACAAAAACTCGCGAAGACAACAAATATAAGATTAATATAGACGCAGATTTCATGAGTTGTTGTAAGGTATGCCGATATCCCCCTCCCTAAACATCTGGAGACAATTAGAAACTCACTTCTTGATTGACACTCCAATGAACATTCAATTTTTGTGCAAAAATTGGGCAGGTTTAAAATTAAGAAATGATTGTTTATACCTCTAATGTAGACCTATTAATATAAAATAGGCATATATAATTATTAAATATTAATAATAGTCAAACTTTAAGAGTTTTTTTGATGGGTAGATGACTCTTGATAACCTATATTTATATAGTTCCATGACATAATTTGGATATTGACCCTCTAGGCTAGTTTCACCTTCCCTCTAAAGCCGGCAACTCACTGCGTCGTGCAACGGTCGTACGACTAAACCGTCACTCCATGTTTGTGTGGTTACAGAGGCGACAACATTCTTCTACTTGTCGACCGACGGTTTTTTTTAGTGATTTTTCTGTTGAATCACCAAAAAAAAAAAAAAAAACCGTCGGCCGACGAATAGAAGACACATCGCTTCTGGCAACCACACACAGACGGAGCGACGGTTTAGTCGTGCGACCGGAGTACGGCCGAGACGCAGTGATTTCCCGGCTTAACATTCTAAGTAAAACCTCTAATTATTTGGTGTTTGACCCTTGAAATTCTCTACCATGACCTATTTACAAATCATCCTCTATGGCGAATAAATTTGTAGCTTCATTGGCCTATTCGCTATAACATTAATGCCCATATTCTTAAATCCGACTAGAATCCTAGTTCAAGGCTTATCTGTGGGCTTACGTAGAAAAAAAGGGTAGATTCTTGGAAATTAGCTTTAAACACATCTACAAACATCACAAAATAAGAAAAAGGTGGATTCCAGTTTTTTTTAATTACATTTCAAAATGGCCGCCTTTTTAGCAAACTTGTATGATTTTCGAAAGGTCCACTAATCAACTTCAAGTAAGAAAGTATAACGCATACTCCAAGCAATGAGATACACGCCATCGTGACAGGATTCAATATTTCGACATAAATTATGTCATCATCAGGAATGATGTTTTTATGGTCAGAGAATATTATTGTCATATTGTTGAATTGCAATTATGCATATCATTAACATTAATTATGCAAATGAGCAACCTTTTTATAAAAAACACTAATTTTCTGCCATATGTATGTTAGTAGAGTAGAGCTCAGAAAGGATGTGAAATAAAAATAGTGTTAGTTGCATCTTCAACTTACAATCTCTATTCCTAAACATCTAGTTGAAGTTGGTACGTCAACTACCCAAGTTGGACTTAATGAGTAAAATAATTTTTCATTTTGTAGCCTTGATTTGCATCTTATCAAGATTAATCTATTGCAATTGATTTTGGATACTCATACAATAGCTATAAGGTTACATTTTGCGACCATTAATAATACATACATTATTCATTTATAGGTTTGAAATAAGGTTTAAGCTTGATTTAGTCACTGATTTAGTCTATCCCAGGTAAGGCTATACAAATTGGTCTTCAGTCGATTTAGTCGAGGTTTCCTTGGTTTAGTTGAAGTTATAGTCGTAGTCGATTTCAAGAATAGTGAGGTTTCGCAAACTTACGAAATACGAAAACGAAAATGGATACGTCACACTTCAATTTTTGAAAGTTGTTTAATTTGTTCAAAAATATATCAAATGTTCCACCTACGAATCGTTGATGATCGTCCTAAAATATTCACCAAATGTGACAGATATTCAAGGTGTTATAGCTAAACGTTAAAAGAATTTATGACGTATCCGTTTTCGTTTTTGTATTTCGTAACTTTGCTAAACCTCACTAATGTTACTGACGTCGTCCTAAAGTTTTAGTTCGAACTACGACTATAGTCGGTTTTAAGAATGCGGGCATAAAAGTAACAATTTTAGGTTAGCGTAACTGTTTTGCATGCTTTTGCGACTCATGATCTCCTTTACTGTTTTTCCACCGTAGGTGAGTTACCTAATTTGCATATTGGCTCTATGGATTCACCTTTGCTACAACATTCAAAGTAAACAACATTAACAGCAAATATCCGGACACTCTGAAAATAATTATCGGTGAGTTTAACAACTGAAAGTTAAATATTGATTTACCGTCATGTTGTCCATACCAGGAAGCACATAACAATTAACTTTGTTGCAGAAATATAAAGAAAAACAGCGTATAACAACTAGTCATTGAGTGGTTTATTAGATCGACTCCTCTCGATTACCTTCAATGAAACAGAAAGCGAAAGTCAATCAACGATGTAACAAATGGAACAAAGTATGTTGAAGAGGAATTTATTTCTTCGAGAAATATACAGACTGGGTATGTTAAGGTAATGAATCTGTCGATGATGCAACCATGGCAAACAAAAATAAAGAACGTCGTGACTTGAATATGGAGAAAAGTAAAGATATGAACGTCGCGGTCAAACTACAAACTAGAATAATAATAAAAAAAAACAGTTTATACTGTTATGAACAGTTATTGTTATAAATGCAAAGCACCTACAGGGCTAATTTGATATCAACAAGAATAATTGAAATTTAGGCAAATGTGGTATTTGTACTAAATTATTCAATTGACCACTTGATCGCGTACTCTCCCTGGTTATGGAACATCACGTTTTATCACACTCCCTAAAAATCATAGAAACTCGTTAAAAATCATAGGCCAAACTACTATATCAGTTCCAAAGAAAATTCTAACAGTTACCAATTTTTGGTATAATAGAATAATATAAGAATATTGATGATATACTCGCGTTTCTCCTTAGTATTTATACTCATCTATCTTAACCTTGTAAATCTTTATTCGCTCTATATTTTAAACACATTTCTTACTTATAAAATCTCATTTTCTCCTTTGAAAATATAATATAATCTAATCTTAACAATAACTCGTAGCCTTACCTTATACTATTGGTTGGGCAATCCATCGCTGAAACTCCAGTTTGTCATGTTAGAAAATGCTTGCGCTAGTAATATATTGTATTTCCTAATACTGGTGTGTCACATGGATGCGTTTCATCTCCACTTTTCGCCAGTGATTTCCGAATATTTTACTAACTATGGCAATGGTTCTGTAATCCCAGGTCATGGATGCATTATAGGGATGCAACAAAATCGTCATTATAGATAGTAAATAGTAAAATTAAAATAAATGCTACGATGTTGATGACTGTATTAACTACATTTCCTGATTTTATTTTCTCCATTATTTATTAAACGTAATTTATGATGCAGAACAATTACAATGTTTCATTAGGTGTACATCCCTATTAATTGGTTAGTTTACACTTGATTGCTTAGCTGTACAGTATAATATTCCTATCATTTATAATTTATTATATTTAATATGATAAGTCAGTGAGGTATTTAATTTAAATAAGAGAATAAGAATCTCATTTGTCATTTTTGAAAGATACATTTGTGTACAATTGATCTTAAGTAAAACATAAAACAATAATAATTTAAAAGGAAAAAAACATAAATTATTATGTGATGTACGCCTACAGTGCATCTAGGAATTGTGTAACTCAACTATAGCGATGAATAATGGGATTAGGAACATAGAAGCCAAGACTGTTGCATGGCGGTGTCAGGATAAGGCAAGCTTTATTCATAGTAGAGAAGATGCATTATTTACTATAGAATTAACATTATTGAAAACTTTATTTACACAGATATCTTCAATTAAGACATCATCATCGAACACTCTACACACTTTATTTACATTTTTTTGTAATATGTGTTGCATCCTCATCCCACTAAACCAAATTAGAGAAATTATGTAACAGAGCACTTTGCATAAAAAAAATAATTTAATTGTATTTTATTAACGTAAAGTTTAGCTTTCTCATCGTGCTACATAATTTGTTTCAAAAGAACACTAGAAAATTGTTTGCCCTATTGACTATGTTTTTGTATTTATTTTGATTTTATAGTTGAAGTCTGGAAGTACACCATAAATGATAAAAATTACCATCCGAACAGACAGACACACAAGCGGACATCTCACATGTCATTTATTATCAGAGCACACTACATAAACAAACCACGATGGTGGACATGCTTGCTGGAGAGGCCGGCCGCCTCTAGATGGCGCATACATACCATGGCGGAAGGCAGTGACTACATTGATCGAATTAGAAAGCAGAGATTACAATGTTTCATAATTTTGAACCATTTAAATTGAAATTTATCATAGATGAAAAACTGGAACCTGGTTTAGATAAAACTTAATAAACTGAATAAAAATCTATATTAATTTCGGATGCAGCCGCAAGTAAAAATGCACATGAGATAAACCATTGTAACTGTGAACCATGGTTTAATAGACTTTAAAATAGGAAAAAATCCTGTATTTATAACGTTTATAATTTTTTTAATTTCAAACATGATGAGGATGGGGAGGCCCAGGATTTCTACCTACTACAATATGAAGGCCGAGTGCGAAAAAATGTTAATTTTATCAATAAGAAATATCCATGGAAAAACATTAAATAAAAAGGAAACGACTGTAAAATATCAACTAGAAATAAGTTAATGCAAAAAAAAGGGTAGAAGCATTCTGAGATACAGAAGAAAGAATAGTGGTGGATTTAGAAGAGGGGATCCAAGGGTTCCCGACTACCAGAGGACGATCGATCCTGTAAAGGTCTATACAGGAAAAATCGGAAAAATGAATTTGTGTTTGCTTGTTAGATTCAAAACTGTGAACACGCCCATCCTGGTTGAATGTAAGCTATACATTTTTGAATCCCACATTTTTTAATCCTCCATTAAAAAATTCTGGATCCAAAACTGAATGAAGTTTGCATAATTATGGCGATTTTGCTTGTAATCCATTGAAAACATTAAAGGTGTTAGATGGCCGAAGTTATTATTTACCGACATCAGGCAATTGCAGGACACTATACGATGAAAATTAACACATAATATAAGACAAAACTCCAAAAGTGTAATCTATTAAATTTTAATATTGAATCCGTTATCAACAGGTTTAAACATTTTAAACCGGAAAACAAGCGCATAGATGTTAAAAATGGTATAAGCGCTAAGAGCCAATTAAACTCATTCTCAGATTCTGTAACATATACAGGAAACCTAATGTTCTGAAACTATGTTAGGTCAGCTTAGCATTAGCCTTGTTATTTGTTACTTTTATTTCTGTCATATACAAGTACTTATATAAATAATACCATAAAATAATAATTATCACATTCTAACTACACATTAAACATTATGATATATCAGAAGATACACTAAATAACCATGGAATGCATGTTTCAGAAGAGGTCCTTTACAGATTTTGAAAGGCAGATATTAACATAGAAGACAGTGATTAGATACCAATGACAATATAGATACATGATCCTATAAGCATATACTTATTTATATTATCCACCAATTATTAATTATGTTTACATTTTTTATTTACAAATTTACATTCATTGATTTCAATAAAAAAAATCGATATTGCTAATTACAAAATTAATGTGATACCTTTTTAATTTGAACCTTATATTTGAACCTTATATTGCAAGTCATGTGTCTCTCTGGCTGGAACTCACAGGACGAAATTGCTTTATCACCTAAATTTACAAGAACGCAAAATAAGTGATTATTATAAAAGGAACAGTTAACCACTCCATCTTCGAGTGAATAGGTTAAAGGAATACGAAAGTGAAAAAAGTGGGTAAAATATTTGAAGAACAAAAAGCAAACTCAAGTACTCGTAACTTCACAACTTCTGTGATTAGTCAAGCGATTTAATGCGGTTGTAGATTCGTTTTATATGATTATTTGTTCTCAAATATGATTAACTGAAAATAGAATAAAGTAAATGCAATAAGATATTGCATCATGCTAATAAAAGTACGGGTGCACAACTGTACATACACTGCCTTCTATCGACTACCGATCTTTACTTAGTATTGTATAATTTTATTTAATATTGTATAACCTGTCTAAGAATGTAAATTAACGTGGGCTCACTTACCAAAAAGTTTCTTCATAAATGAATTAATCACAGTTTTTAAATATAATTTTATTATGGAAGCATTTGTCGTTAACAATACGTTTTCAGCAAGACTGATAAGCGAGTTCACGCGAGATAATTTGCATATATGTTATATATAATATGTAATTTTGGAAGTTATAATGTCTCTTTGGAGTATAAGCATCATTTATTAATAGATAGTTTGTTATAAAACCATATTAAATTTTTAGATAACACGTTTTATTATTTTTGTATACAATTGTAGATTTACTCCTGTAAAATGATTTCGATCCAATAAGTACATAAATGTTCTCCTTTATATTTTAAATAATCTTTAAGCGGTGTCTTTGTTTTTGTCCTTTTTTATCGTACCATTCCTTAGCATCAATATTTTTAATTTTAAATATTTTAAACCAATTCGGCCTATTATCGGGTTTGGTATTATATCTAATAGGCTACATTTTTGTAATGAGGTTTTAATTACACATGGCCATTTCCATTTTATAAAATCCTATACTTGTAAGATGCCTTTCAACAATAATTTCATCTACCATCTTCCATGCACCTTAAGCTACTGAAATACGATAATCTAAAATTGTTCTGATTGGATTCAATGGATTGCCAACCAAGATCGCCATATAAAGCTTCTTTTGCAACAATTCTGAAACTTTTGAGAATAATCCTTGCCATTTGATATTGTAAGTTTTCTAATTTTTCTATAGATGTTTTGCCATTACAGAGCCACACCGAACACGCGTAGTTGATAGTTGGTAATTCAAATAAATTCCATAGTAGATATTATAAAAAAAACCTATTGGATATATCTTTTTCATTAATAATTAAATTTGATGTAGGCATTCGTTTTTTATTACCTCATCTAGTTGGTACGTGTGGGACAATAAACGAGAGAACATTATTTATCCGTTTCTAAGATATATTCGATCCCAAGTTTCCATTTTCTAAATTTGTTTACTTTTTGCACTGATGTAAGGACATTGAAGTTATTAAAGTTAAAGAATAATTTATTGTTGTTTTAGAAAAGCCACTTGCTGCATTTAATACATTTAATAGCAGTTTTAATTCATTATCCTTTTCGCAAACAAATTACACATCATCTGCCCAAAAAAGGCTCTACCAATTTTACATCGTAAATGCAGACACAGGATTTTGTTCAATTGAAAAAGGTGTTGGAACAGTCTTGCTTAGTTCTTAGGTCGTTGAACGATGCTTTACATTTTACATTAGTATAATAGTCCTTTGATAATATTTAATAAACTACTGGTACCGTTGATACCAGTGTGTTTGATTGGATAAATAAGCCTCTCCTGGGTATCTGTAACAAAAGGTTGGTTATTTGTATTATAAACAGTCACTTTCACGATTTCAGTAAACGAAACCTTCGGAGTTTCCACTTTCCAAGTTTTTAATCCACCGTGTTTCCAAATGTTTTTTTTTTTGGAAATTTTCAAATAATGTTTTTTTTCTGAAAATATATTAATTTAATGGCCCCAACGCCGACTCCTCTGTTTTTTGTATTCTGGCTACTGTCAGGATAGGTGTTTCAAAATGTATTTTGTTTACTAAACAAGTTAATAATTCATTTATAGTATATAATATTGTCTTATTTTATAAAATAGTTTTTAATACGTCCTTTAAAAAAATATATTTCAATTTAACCATCTAATTCTAATGATCCTTGATCCTAATAATGATTGTTCTGTTATTTCAAAACACATCTTATACAAGGAAAATACATCAGTATATAATTTGTAACTTTATTTCCTCCGCCAACAAAGTTGGTGAGGTTATGTTTTTAGTCGTGTTTATGGGTGTCTTTGCGGGCGTGTGTTTGTTTGTTATTGACTGAATTTGGCGGAGGTTTCAGAAACTTTTGGAAATGTCCCAAGGAACAATTGATTAAATTTTGGTGAAGACTATGGTGTGGCATGTGACTGTGGAGATCTCGGGAAAACATACCGTGTCCAGTGTACAACCTGTACTGGGGCTTCGCCAGGGTCGTAACCAGCATGAGGCAGACGAGACGGTCACCTCATCTGAAATTTTTAAAATTGTGTGTTTTTCACCAAATATATTTATATAATATATATTGACCCTACACACCGCCTAGGCCACACAGTCGCCTTGTCTGTTTTTTTTTCTATTCTGGCACGGCCGTGTTCACGCTACACTGATTTTTCATAGAATAAAATAATTTGCCAGATCGCTGTAAAATGGTTATCCTTATTGTGAAACAACCAATCGCCGCTGTACAATACCTTTATTGTAAACACGCTTACCTTCCAATCTAAATTTCCTGAGTTCGAATCCAATCTTAAACCGAATTTTCCAAAGCGATAATACTATGATGTTTTGTGGTTATCTATATTGTACAAGAAAATCGGCACTTTACCTTGATGGTTTAACACTCTTGTCTTCTGTCTAAAATTTACAAAAAAGGAGTCTGTACAGAAATTGTAAGCGGTCATGGAAAGCTGAATCGCGAGATTTATTCGCTCGGTCGATTTTTGCGCTCTTCGAGTGCAATATATGTTTACTTTTTTCAATATTAATTAGGTATATTGTTCTTTGTATACTATTTCTTTTGTTATTTTCTTTTTATTGTTACTTTTTAATAATTTATAATATAATTTATTTTATAAATTTTATAATTATACCAAAGATGATCATCCTCTCAACAAACATAATCACACTGTAGATTCAAGTTTTAATACATACTGTATATTAATATGATACTGTTGTAAGTGTATTAAGTTTGTATTTTTTCTAAAAATTTTAAAGTTAAATTTTGATTGCACCACTAATGACAGTGTGGCAATAAAAAATGACACCAAGGTCAATAACCATCTTTAGAAATTCTACATTTGCACCGATGTTGTCGGCTGCTGTATGCATTATATTATGTAGATACAGGAAATCCGTGTAGATAATTTCACACACACCTATTCAATGCTACTAAATTTATAAAAAAAATGCTTAGTCATAGAAACTATATGAGAATTGTTATACCAGCCCATCTGTTGGGAACGCGCGAGACACATCGCCGTCAGTTACCAAGTACCTACCTGAGCACCACAAGTACTTCACGTACTTGTGGACAGACGAATGGCCGCAAGTGCAAGCCAGTACTTGCTGCTGCATGACATGACGTGACCCTTAGGGGAGTAGAAAATCATATGAATGTGTAACATCTAGTCTACAGCGCCTTGAAACTAGTAAGTATAAGGCGCTATATAAATAAAAAACTATTAACTATTAACTATATCAAAGGGTTCCGGCTATAATACCTTTCTGTAAAACCCGCTTATCTACGAACTAAGATGCATTATTACCTCCGCCAACCAAGTTGGCGAGGTTATGTTTTTGCGCCTCTCTATTTCGGTGTGTGTATGTGGGTATGTGTGTTTCTGTACAGGGGCGGATGCAGACCTTTATAAAGGGTGGGGTAGAGAATGAAAGTTGCAGGGGTTGGGAGATGCTACCCCGGGAAATTTGGGTATTTAGATGCCCGGAAATGGCATTAGGGGCGTGTTAAACGGATCAATTCTTGTCTTATCATTACTGAATATTTTTCGTTTATAAAAAAAATTGTTAATTGATATACTTTCAGAAAAGGGGACTGTGTTTAGAAAAAATACACACACTGGCTTGCTTTTGAACTATTTTAGCTTCTGTTCGTTTAAGTGTAAATTAGGTCTCGTTCGCACTTTAGTTGACAGAACTTACAAAATTAACAACAGTTGGATTGGTTTCCATACTGATATTCAAACATTAATTTCTATACTTAAAAAGAACATGTTTCCTTTGTCTTTAATTAACAAAACTATTTATTGTTATGTTGACTATGCTATCTGTAACCGAAATGTGCCAGATTCACGTAACAATACATCAACTAATGTTTTGTATTTTAAGTTACCATATTTAGGTCATGTGTCTAATGAAACCAGTAAAAAAATAACAACTTTATACAATGCTTTATGTAAGGATTTACGCATTAATTTGATTGTTAGTTCTTTTAAAATAAAAAATTTGTTCTCTGTAAAAGATCCCATTCCGCCAGGTCTTCGTTCGCTCATAGTATATAAATTTAAATGTGCAGGCTGTAATGCCTGTTACGTCGGCGAAACAAGCCGGCATTTATCTACGCGCGTACGGGAACACTTGATGGTGGACAACAACTCGCATATTTTTAAACACCTCAAAAGTTCTCCCAATTGTAAAGCATTAGCCAATGAGAGTTGTTTCACTGTGTTAGACTCCGCCCGAACTACGGTGGCCCTTAAGATCAAGGAGGCCATGCATATCAAATGGGAGAAACCTTCTCTTAACAAACAGCTTTTTCATGTAAATTTAACCCTGTCGCTTTAAACTACGTATAGTCTTAGTAATAGCCACTTTGCCTAATTTACTTAAATTTATTCAAGTATTTGATCATGGTTATGGACCAGTAGGCAACAATGCACTGAGGAAGGTGGTGTTCCACCGAAACATGTCTGTTTGTATGGGGCCGTAAGGCCACCATTTTTTTGTAAAAAATAATGTAGTATGTTGACTACAACATGAAGATTAAAACTGTTGTGTTTCTTTTCCATTTCATTATTTGTTTGATGTCAAAACGTTCTTTTGGATATATATATATAAATCATTAAAGAAGGTTAAATACAGTGTTCAAAGAAAAACTAGATGTAATAAACCGTGTAGCATAGCTCTCAACGGATTTTAGTCCCATAAGAAAATTGTGTGAAAATTGCCTCCGATGGGATTCTAACCTGCGACCTCTCGCTGTCCTGGCGAGCGTCATAACCATTAGACCACAGAGGCTATATGGTTTCGATTTATATTATTATTATTATACCTTCTTTAATGATTTATACATATACATACGTTCTTTTTGATATATATATATATATATATATATCAAAAAG
>JAOTQE010099865.1:0-13989 GCA_025631205.1 Nesometra sesokonis
CGCTTCCATGGGATTGAACTTTGGGCTATCTATTCTGTGGAAGTTCACCATCTAGCTGTAATAATAAATCTATGGTTCATCATCAAATGTGTTCATCATCAAATGTGTTCAACATCATATTTTTCACTTACAAATTGTTGTTCATCCTAAAATATTGACCAACTGTGACAGATATTCAAGGTGTTTTATTCAAATGTTACAAGAATTTATGACAAATCCATTTTTGTAAAGTTGCGAAACCTCATTCTCCTAATTAATGTAATGCAGCTATTAATGTAATGCAGTTACAGAAGCACAATGGGACCCCATGGAATGGTGCCTTGTTGTCTCTATGTGCGTCATGTTTTATGTACCATGACGGACAACAGCGTCCAATTTATGATGGACCTTCATCTTCCATGACAAACCTCTCATTCAGTTTTGTGATGCACCATACTTGATTTTGACAAACAAAAGTGATCGACGAACCATTAGCAAGAAGTGCAGCGCAGATAGCCAAAATACACAGAAGCAAAAAAATAAGAGCTCTCGCCTACTGTATCTACATGCAACAGCATCAGAGCCATATATATATATATATATAGAGTTGCGTTATTAAATTTGGCTACCTTCTGGTTTTCGTGGCCATTTTGTTACAATGAATTTAAGATTGGGGTAGTTGTGGAAGCTATCACAAATGTGGCAAGATTCGTATGCGTAGATGTATGTTACACTTCATTCCCTAGTCTACATGTCACAAAGTCGAAATAAAATATGCTAATATATGCATGTCGTGATCAAAACATGGATGCTGGTGCATTATGGAAAATATATTCACAGTCATGTGGGAGCAGCCAATTGTAGAAATTTCTAAACCCAGCTAAATGACTGACAATGACAAATTCGTCAATGTTGTGACGGATCAAAAGGCTTCCATAATGGTACCTTGCCATCAAGAGTTTTTTTTGTAAATAACCAATCCATGATGCATCGTTCCCGGGATTCCTATGGTGCGTCTTACAATTGACGGCTGCATAATTCTAAAAAGTGATTCTTGATTTCATTTGACTACCAAAAGATAAGTGTTATTTCCCATATTTTGCATGATTACACTCTATTTTGTACCTTATTTTGGAAAATACAATGGGGAGCTTAGTATAAAGAGGTGCATGCTCTTCCCCAAATCTGTCCTGTTCACCTAATTTGGTTCATAATTCATGACTTGTGTGTATCCACAAAGTTTGGATACAGTATATTGTAAGACTTACCTACAAGATTTAAACACCAATTGACAACCTAATTATAACTAAGGTACTTCTAAAAATACTAAATAAAATATCAAGGTAGCTATATTTATTATATGGCCGGAAAACTAATTTTGTTTCATATTTTTCAACAATTTGTGTCAGTGGGCCAGGATTTTTGTTTCTACAGTATTTCTGTAATAACTCATTTTTTATTCCTGTGGTCTACATTTTGGATAGTGGCACTGTAGCTCGGTAGATTACATACTTGCCTACCAATCCCAATATCCTGGGTTCAATCATGACCAAGCACTAAGAATTTCTCACGACAAACAATTCAAATTAATAATGTGACATCTACATAGCAAAACTAGCAATTTTCAAGGCCTCTAAGTGCATCATAATTACAGTATTACCCCAGTCATTGGAACAAACATATATGGAACACAATCCATAATGTTGTAGCTGTAATAAGTGCATAATGTATGTCATTTGTACCTCCCTGGTACCCACTTATACTCCTGGGTGGAGAGAGGCAATGTGGACAAAGTGTCATTTCTTCCTTGCGAATGGTCACGCATGAACTGTTTTAACAGGCCGTACAGCTAAACCAAAACAAGCGAGTATGGGGCGTGAATAGCCCCTTAAAGGGAATCAAGCAATAAAAGTGAATAAACTCGACCGTAAGGCCTGTGAGACAGGCTAGTAGCGACTCTATTTCCCTAATAGCTGGGGATTGGGGCCAGCCCCGGTCAGGTGGGGTCAAGTGACTCTGCCCTGTTGCACACAGATAATCTACAGTAATTTTAATGGATTGAACATGTTTTACCGACACTGATCATAGTGACTTAAAAGATTGTCACCAAATTCAGGAGACCGGGAGAGACTCGGACAAATTGGGGGTTGTGGGGAATGGGGGTAAGCATGTTTTAGTATATCCATCCTGTAACTGGCAAGTTACTTGCTGTCAGATTCAAAAGTGAAACTCTATTTCTTACAATTTTCCCTGGATAATTTTATGTATTTAGCCAAAATTTCAGGAGATACGAAAGTAAAATTTAAACACCTGGCACTGATTTTTTAGGTCATTTTGGCTTGGTCACAACATTTTTAGGCCTAATCTATCTAAACACACATTTTATAGCAAACAAATAACAAACCTATTATTCAAATATATTAACTATTAATTGTTTCTTTGGTAAACTGTACTGTTTGCAGAACTTTAAATAATTTACAAGGTGAAACATTAAAATTTCTACACTTGAGGTGAAATTAAAATAATTGCACATAGGTATTTGTAAATTCTATATTGCACGTAATAAGACTAAAACAGTTGATAATCACAACATTAAAAATAGGCTCCAAGTGGGAGTCTTTACATCTCAAGGATTACTGGTTTTCCAACTTGGGAGCTCTGCCAACGGTCTTGGAAAATATTCTCTTTTTTAAATCCAGTGCAGTTGCAGTTGTAGATCAAATCTGAATTACAGATTGTTAATAAAAGCCACATTAATTTGGTAAAGGCCAATTGTAAATCAAACTTTTCTATGACGTTTAAACGTCATAGAAAAGTTTGATTTACAACTGCTTATTGAATTCTGACTGCTAATACTAAATGCTATTCTAGCTCATTCTGATGTTATTGCCTCATCAGTAGAAAATGTTAGATTATATTCTACTTCAATGCAGTAGTTTTTCTATTTACAGTGGAACCTCTAATTAGCGTACAGGATCAAGTGGGTATGTAAAACATGGAGTTAGTAAAATCCAGATTAAGTTAAAGTAACTGAAGAAATATTGACATCATTGCTCATATGGGTGTGTAAAAATCCAAGATACCATCAAAATTCCATTTGGACAAATTAAAATATTTTGTATCATATACCATAAAAACAAGATACATAAAAATAGAGGTTCCACCTATATAGATCAAAGTTACATTGGATATATAAAGTATTGTCTCTGTTAAGTCCGCGGCAACTTTAAACTAAATCAACATCCATTTCATACTGCTCTTTCATAATAGCAATACAATTCTTTTCGTCATCATTAAGCGGCTCGCCTTCCAGCATTTCAAATCGGTTGGAGAACAGATGTCGAAAGGTCAAGTCTGTCAGACCAAGATTGACCTTGAACATCTCTGTCCAATTCCACGGATATTCTCCTAAAGCGTCATGATCAAAACGCCACCTACCGAGCTTGGTAACTTGTTCTATGGGGTTGAAAGCCGGAGGAGTCATAGGCTCAGAGATTATGTGACCTTGAAAGGTTGGTTTCCGTTCGTGTGGAATAAGAGAAGGCATTTCCAACTGATCTTCAATCCATTCCTGCAAAAGATTTGTTTTTCGTGAATAATTGTGTTAACCTAAAAAGTGTGTGGTGATTGACATGTTAGTCTTTCAATCCTGAGGTCATAGGTTCGAACCTTGCCGCACACTAGGTTCTTTCCACAGCCTAACAGCACCACTCCCTAAGCATCAAAGGGAGACTTGGTTCAGAAAGCATGATGTAGTTCTTATCTTGTAGGTACCAAGAAAACTTGCTGTTGGATGTGACATGAAATAAAAAAAATACTTTCAAAAGAATATTAATATGTAATAATATGTAGGCTTTTATATAGTGGTCTCCACATTATTACCAAAATTATACGCATGACATTGTTCCCTGCAAGTTCTAGGTACCCACTACTTCCCCTGAGTGGGGAGAAGGAACTGTATATAAAGTGACTTGTTCAAGGACACAAACAAATGGCAAGGCTTGGGTTCCAACCACTGAAAGACAAATCATTGCCTCTGTGCTACATGCTTGACAGAGACTTAATTGTTATTCATGTGAATGAATTAAAGAAAAATTACTTACATAATTTCTCCTAATCAACTTGTTGAGGAATATTAAGTCTTTGGTTCCTGAAAAAAAACAAAAAGTTTTACCTCATTCACTGATTGATCTAATTACTAACAAATTTCTTCAGAAAATAATGTATTAGGCCCAAACAAGTACAGTCTGGTCGCCTTCACCATCATCTATATAAAAAGGCCCTGCCTAAAATGCTTCCTATTATTTAGCATGATTACTAATTTAGAGCCTCGTTTCACACACTTTTTACATGGAGGCCTTAATATCAATATCTAGGACCAAGCCACGGATCATCAATGTGAGTGACTGTTTTGACAAATTATTGAGTTTGAAACAAAAAATATATCAGATTTGAATAAAGTAAGAGACGAAAATAGGTGTGGTTCAGGGCCCTTCTATATCCCGGGCAATTATTTTTTCTAGATGCTCTCTGGTGCACACAGATTGTTCAAATGATCTCAAAATAAAGGCCAAATATACAAATTAGTATTCCAAAACAAATTTTAGTCTTTTAGTAAATGCGCGAGATTTAGGATTTGTATGCAAGAAAGACAAAAATTCAAAAGTCCCATGCCGAATGGTGTGTAGGTGGGCCTAATGGTAAACCTTTTAATTAAGCTTACAATGTCAAGGTAATATTATTACTTTTCTAAAAACAGAAAAAGGTCAGTACAACTGTGAAATGAAAAATAAAAATAAAAATTCAAACATGGCTTACAGTACAATACATCATCCAAGGGAAGAACCAAATCACTTTTAGGGTCAATATAAATTCTTAGACTTGCAACCATAGCATATAAATATTTTTGAACTTCATTCCTGATTTTGCAGCCTTAAAAAATGATCTGAGACCCAGTAGGGTCCTAGCCCATTCAAAATCCCTCGCAGCCCTCTTGGGTCCGGCTGATAGTTTGCACAATGGGGATTTAGAGAATAGCCTAAACCCACAATCATACTGGATTAAAAGAAGAGAATATTTTACAAAGGCAATTGGTAACATTTCAAATGTTAAATATGATTATTTTCATGGTTAGTTTTAGCATGAGCTCTGGTAAAACCTGTAAAATTGTAAAATAAACAATGTTACTTAAGGTTACAACACATGGATTGCCCAAGTGACCCATGAAGGCCTTTTTGTAACACTACAGTACTTGGGATGTTTACCTGAGAAAGATTGTCTGCAGTGGACTTTCCAGGTGAGTTAAACTTTTTTTTTTGTTAACTTTTTCTGGGAAAGTACATTAACCACTCAGCTATCCTTAACAATAAAACTGGATTTTAGCAGGAAATAACAAAGGCGCTTTATTTTTTCCATTAAAAAAACTGCCGTGATGGAGAATTTATGAATTTCACTCCACGCTCGACCAGCTATCCTTGACAATAGAACTGTTTTAGCAGGAAATAATGGACAGTTGGAGGACTTGGACTGGTGTATGAAAGTAATTACATGTTACAAGTCAAAGGTTTTACTTGCTCAGGTAATGATCGGTCGACAAGATGTTGGGTTTTACAAAATCAGGAATTAAAACAAATTTAATTTATGGAAGGCACAGAGCTGGAGCTCATCAAGATACAAGTTTTTTTTTAGGTTTATAGCATGTGAAAAGCTTAACACATTAAGACTGTGTTCAGACTTAAAAAAACATAAGCTGTAATTTTAACCCATAGCCCCTAGGCATACATTGAGCAATGTTAAGACTCTGACTGTGTTCGGACTTACAAAAAATAAGCTGTAATTTTAACCAATAGCCGCTACGCATACATTGAGCAGTTGTTCAGACTTTGGTAATATTTACAGATAAAATGGATGGGCCTGCATTACGTAATCAAGGTCAACCAAATACTCAATGGAATTTGCTAACTAAATTTGATTATACCTCTAGGCAAAGCACAACTGGATTAGACCTGAGTGGTGGACTGTTTGTCCACCAAATTTCATAGCTAGAAGAGTTAATTGCCGCACACGAGTTTACAGCAGGAATAAGCAGTAAAAATACCATACCTTGATGATTTGTTGCCATGTCAACCACCATACCCATGTAATACTTCTCCTGGAAGACCAACGGTGCTTCTTCTACAGAATGGATGTTGAAATTTGAGAGATGGCTACCAGAAAAAAAAGAAAAATATCAATAACTTACAATAATGTAAATAAAAAAAACAAAAGTTGTATGGTAAAATGACTCCACCAATAAGCCCTTTCATGGTTTCAACTGGGCATGTCCGAGATCAAGGTCAAGTCATAGAAGCAGTGCCGCAGACGTAAAGCCTTTTTTCCCGTCAATTGTTTATCCCCAAAATGGCGATTTGAATCGGCGTTTTCGATCGTTAGTTTTGAAAAATGACAATTATCACAATGATCAACAGTAAAAGCGATCACTTTCGACGTTAAAAAAAAATTGAAAGATTTGGATCGTCAAAGTTAAAATGAGATCAACTTTGACGATTTGGATCGTTATATTTGGTTGCTCGCGACGCAACAATACCCACGATTTACATGTTTTGGGCCTAGAAACAATTCACACATTTTGTTTATTTATTAAATTTTCGGGAGTTGTAACTTGCGTTCATAAAATATACAATTATCTAACTAATATATAAAAATTGCAGTTGAAGAGTTTGCTAAATTTGTTTTATTGTGATTTTAATTCGTCGCAAAGATTTTCAAATTTCGTTGCGCACAATGTAGTAAATAGCGGAAATATAGCGGTCCAGTGTGAATTTTATTGTTAATTTTTTAACTTTTTTATAACGATTCAAAACGCCGTTTTAAATAGGCTATTTTGGAATAATGATCGACAGGAAAACAGGCTTAAGTTCTATCCTTGCAGCAGTGTGGTGATGTGGATACTTCTCAACTCAATTTACCACACCTCACCGATGCAAGGATAGATATTACAGCTGCGGGGCCACTTCTATGTCTTGGCATTGACTTCGGAAATGCACAGTTGAAAACGTGAAAGGGCTTATTGTACATATAAAGTGATCTATATGTGCACTTAAGGTAAACGGATCAAGTGTTCCTGTTGTTTTTTTTTTCTTTCCTTTTCTTTTACTCTTATGAGACTTTTCAAAAGGGAATAATGTAAAAAAAAATGAAGCTACGTTTACAACTGGTAATAATACACCATTAGAAAGAAAAAACTTTCTATATGCAAAACAGATTATTTGTTGTTAATCATCCTGGAGCATGATTTGGCAGTTGGGAGTGTGAGAATATGAAGCTTTCGAAATGACGAAAGGTGGGATGGGGAAATCCGTCAACTATGAAGGCCATTGAACAGCCTTCCGCATCTTGAATATAAAGCCGTTTTGATTTTTCGAGCCGAGATCTTATCTTTCCATGGAGGTATTAGACCTCATGTCTTGCAGATTCTATAAAAATAAAATACACTTTTTTCTATATTAAGACCTATCTATATAATCATATGAAATATGAACATATTTCAGGGACTAGTCTAGTAGTTTCAGAGCTATAATGTTGTGTCTAACTGTAGAGTCCCGCGTCATGTGTTTCGAAAGCTGGTTAATGTTCAAGTGAGCTGAGCACAACATGGTTGGACCTTGAAACTATTGCCTTCTTGATGCCAGGAAATTACAATCTACTTTTCTAATTTGGGGTTATTAGGGAAGGTGGGGAGGGAGGGTGCATGGAAGATGATTGCAACTGTTTCACAGTACTTACTCTTGAGTGCAGTGAGATGTTGTCATGGCAATCAAGTCTTTCAGCCAATCAGAACTCAATGGATGTGATGAGTTGTCCGTTGCATCAGCTGGGAAAAAAAGTTAGAAAAAAAGTAAAGTGTGTACCATATAATTCAATTCCACAGCTACAGGTGGGATGGGTGTGTATGTGTGTTTGGGGCGTGGGGTGGGGTATGAGATTATGTGGTAGCTTCCCAAAAGCTGGATAATATGTTGGTCAGCAAGTCACCTTAATTCCACTCAGACAAGTAGAAGGGTGTCCTTAATCAAAAAACATGTTGGCTTAACAGGCCCAAAAAATATGGGCCAAGTGGCTTGTTCAGAAATGGTATAGTTAATCTTCCTAGGACATTTAGATATAACAAATTTTATTATCATTAATCCATTTTTTCTAAATAAACTGAGAGAAAAATTCTGAAAATGTAGAATCCATAGAAAATTCATATCCTTGAAGCAATAGTCAGGGACTGATCCAGAATCCAGCAAAAAAAAAATGGGAGGGGGGGTGTGCTGGGGGCCTAATTTCCCAGTTACCGGGTGGGCGTGGTTCCTGGTTTGAATTTTGACAAGCTAAATAAATAAAATAAAAATAAACCTTATTTCCTTGTTTTTCATGTTCTGGTACCCAGTTTGGTATGCATGGCGGGCACTATTAATACAATAGGGTGGGATGCACTACGTTTTTACGATATTAGAGGATGCACATCCCCCAAAATCAAACCCTGATAGCTATTTATTTTCTTATGATTAAAACAAGCATCAAATTAATGCAACACTGACCTTCCATAGACAATGCCTCCATCGTCATTTCTGAGGCACGCTTTAAAATAACCAATGCTGATTTGTTGCTTGTATCAAATGATTCTGTTCTCAATGTATTCCAGACACACCAGCAAAGTATCTAAATTCAAAATATATTATTTATCTTTTATTTATTGCCATACAGTGATAATCACTCACTAGACATGCCACCTAAACACCTATACAACACAATCTATTCTATCATGTTGCAGCTGTAATCAGCGCATATGGCATTTGTACCTCCCAGGTACCCACTTATACTCCTGGGTAGAGAGAGGCAACAGACATAGTTTTTTACCTAGGAACACAAACAGCCGACTAGAGTAAGCCTCAAATCACAGAACTTGTGTTAACCTGATGAGCTAACTGTATTAGGTATTCTGCTATGTTGTACAGTATTTATAGACTTGTAAAGTTCACAGTGACATGGATTGTAGAATTGGTTTGGGGTGGAAGGGGAGTGTTTCTTTACCTGAAAAATCTACAGCTCTATAAGGATAATATTTATGTCAAAGTTTGAATTATATATACTTGACAACACCCATTGGGATTGGCTGTAAACTAATGGCCATAAGCTGTTGGAGATAGAAATATGTGTTGGAATTTTAACACGTTGACTGCCAGCGATGAGTATACTCGCCAACCGGGTGTTGTTGTGTGCGCCAGTGACGAGTATACTTGTCAAAAACCGTGTACCTTTATAACGTTGCTCATGACACATGCGTACATCGTAAACTTAACGCCTCTTCAGGGAGTTCTGGGAAGATACACCTAGACGACAATGTTGAAATAACTTCTGATTGTTTGCTGTGTTTTATTGAAGACAGTTTAAAATATTACAAAGTGTGGTGCCACCCTAAATGCAGGCAAGTAAACTCGCCACTGATAACAATCGTATTTGCAATGCTGGCGAGTAAACTCGCCACTGGTGTAGGCAAGAAACATTTCTCTCCCAGTGCCAATGACGAGTATACTCATCACCTGATATTTTCCTGTTAATATATTAGACACTGTATTTTAATGATACTTGACTTAAACTATATTTGTACATGTAAACCTGTTCTGGCAGACGGGAATGAAATGGGAAATGGGGTGTGGCAGTCAACGTGTTAATAGGGTCAATACTTGTTTATTTTAGACGTACATATCTAACAGATTCCATATTAAGACTAATTGCAGAAAGCGCAAAAATTGTTGTAGCTGAATTTCGTGATAGCTGCTGCTTAAAATGACACAACTGTTGGCCCAAGAAAATGAAAAAAATGTTTGAAAAAGGTCTGAACCACCCCGAATGTGTAAATCGCTCCTTACAATTTCTGAACTAGTAATTGACAGTAAGTCATTAAGACAAATGATACTCACCTCCAGTGCTACAGCATTCTTTGATATGCCCACCTGATCCACCTGTTCTTGTAGACTCTGGAACACCAGACACAATGGTGCAGAAAAACACAAAATCACTTGAGACAGTCTGGAGAGCAGAGACTGTGCTGCTGAATTTAGAATTTGTTCTTCATCTAACAAGAAAATTATCATGGAAGCACATAAGCAATGATAGAAGAATGAAATACAACGATTTTAGGTAACTGGTATCAGAGCAAGAGAATTTGGTCTCTGTAAGTAACAAAGTCCAGTAATGGACCAACCATAGTTGAATACAACGACAGCTTTGAAACCCCAATGGGTTTATGTTTGTCATTTTTCTAAAAGATGTTTGTCAAATTAAGGCAAGTTTCTTGATGGAACTTTGTTAAGGCAAACTCCAAAGGTATCTGGTGCTACCTGTATTATATTGTTGTAAAACAGGGCTACTTAATAATTTATGCGAAATAGAAATGGAAACCAGTTTCATTTAACAATGATTTGTCTGTTGCGATTTCAATGGAAACAGAACAAGATGGCGTAAACTATAGGGTTAACTTCAACACAACCAATTTGCTAATTTTATTTAACACGTTCCCTACCACTATTATTTTTAAATTCAACTACATTAGCTAGAATAAAATTGGGGATCGTAACATTTGAATCACCCTGGTAACTGAAAAGGCAAATACATACACCCCAAACAGTAGAGGGCACAATTACTAGTGTTTATTGGATGGTTACCATATATTAGACAAATATCAGAATTTGTGTTTCCCATTTTGCATTTTCCATAATCTAGGTAGCAACATCCAAGGTAGTCTGAACAGGACACAAGGTTATTTCTAACGAGTATACTCAATTTTTTAAACAATTGGGGCAAATATTTTCTTCGTTGGCAGGTAACATGTTAATTTCAACATAACTATCAAGATCCCTTTGTAGTTTCCTATGTTTACCTTTCCATTTCGCCTTCCTTTCCTTCACAATTGGACAACCGCATGGGAGGTGAGTCAGGTTAGACATTGTATTTATCCTGGATTTATTATCTTTCTGCAATTCAACAATATCCTTTACACAGTTCAATATCAATCTATAAATTAAAAGAAGTACAAATTTATTTTTTTATAGCAATGTTAACAAATATCAGTGATATTTTCCGTATAGAAATAATAATATGCCTAATTTGAATAATATTAATAATGTATGTACAGCACCCAATTTCGTAATAACAATAATAATATTTTGAGTAACAAAAAAAAGATAATAATGTATATGCAGTGATTCACTAATGTAAAAATAGGCCTATATTCAGTAATTCATTTGCGTACAGAAGTAATATTTGTATTATAATGATAATGTATGTACAGCGATTTATAAAAATAGGTTGAATAACATTAATAATAGTGTATGTAAAAAAAAACATGTACATGTAATAAAAACTAAATTAAACCATAACTTCAAAGTTTGACAGTATACAGTACATTGTCTATAGTGTTGTGCATGTATAAGAACAAGATATTTAACAATTTGGGATGGTTGATTTTTAATAATTAGGCCCTTTTTTTTAATTAAAATTTCAAGATAATTTTAAGCACAGCCAGAAAATCCACAGAGTAAGGGACTATTTCAAAATATCCTGTTGCAGTTGCAACAGTTATTAAGCTAAAACAGCTTAATTAAGAAGGTACACAATTATAACTGAAAACAAAATTTTCCCTACCACTTTTATTTTAAAATTCAACTACATTTGCTAGAATAAAATTGGGGATCATAACATTTGAATCACCCTGGTAAAGGCAAATACATACACCCCAAACAGTTGAGGGCACAATTATTAGTGTTTATTGGATTGTTACCATATATTAGACAAATATCAGAATTTGTTTTTCCCATTTTGCATTTTCCATAGTCTAGGTAGCAGATCCCTTTGTAATTTCCTATGTTTACCTTTCCATTTCGCCTTCCTTTCCTTCACAATTGGACAACCGCATGGGAGGTGTGTCAGGTTAGACATTGTATTTATCCTGGATCATGCCAGGATTTATTATATGCATGTGAAAGACAGTGCGCTGCTAACTTGTATTTCGATCCTCCAGCCAAAACACAAGGAGAGTGACTGCACATGATAATTATACATATTATATGTACACAATTATAACTGAAAACAAAATTTTGTGTATCAAGTTACCAATGAAAAAATAACACTAGCTTACTAAAGCAACTGTAGTAGACTTGACAGCAATAGATTACTGCAGTAACTGCAGTAGAATAATTTTGACATAGTCTCTACTGAAAGTTACAAAAGCTGATTGATTGATTGATAGATCGATTGATTGATTGATTGATGAATTGATTCGGTGTTGTAGAACACCAAGGATAACCAACAAAAGTGTGGACTTATTTCCAGTGGGGTCCTTCTGGTGGTGATTGGGCAGTACACCAATTTCCTATACTTTTTCGAAGAGTGCACTGCGTAGTTTAACGTGCACATGAGCCATGTGGTACACGGGACCAAACGTCTCATCCGAAAGACAGTGCGCTGTTAACTTGTATTCTGATCCTCCAGCCAAAACACAAGGAGAGTGGCTGTATTGAAAACTAGCTAACAGACAAACAGCTAAACTCCAAAATAGGGGCTCATTTACCTTTTAATCTGAGGTGCAAAAATTTCCTTGATGCAAGACAGCCAAGGTGGGACCTCCTCTCTCTTGCCAGGTAAATTAACACAGCCTCCACTTCTGAAAATTAGCAAATTACCTTATAAATTAAGTGTTAATAAATTAAACAAACAACTTGTCACTGAAAAAAATATCAGACAAAATTAAAAAAGACAAATTATTAATCATTCACTCAATTGATTCAAGAAATCTATCTACCTGCCAACATGCCTAGGCAATCATCTAACCTACTAAGGCTGTGTTTATGGAGGTAAAAAATTATCTGATAAATATTAATTTTAAACAGAGTTTTATAACCATTATCAATCAGCATTAATCACAGTTGATCAGGAAGAGAGAGAAGTGTAGGAACCTCCCGATGAGAAAGAGAATTTAATAAAGTGAAGTACGAACAGGGAATCTATATAACTTACAGGGCCTCAATATAGCTTAGTTTAATTAAATTAAAGCATGAATTTAACTCCCCGTCAGGACAAAAAAAAAAACAATATCGTTTTTAAAACAAACAAGCTTCCTCTAAAATTTCTGATTGTCACTAAAATTTACAAAATACACACAAGTATTGTACATACTGTTTTACAATAGGAGCCAGCACATTTGCTAGGCATTGAGGCTGTTCTGTGCAGGAGGCCAACAGTCTTGCTATAGGCATTAGAATTGATTTTTGTGGCTGCATCATTGAGCATAAACACTTGATACCTGAACAGCCTAGGCCTACACATGACGACTGTTCATTAAGGTCATCTACAAAACAAAGAAAATTAGCATAAATTAATGTACAGTCTGAGAATGTCATATAATGGTTGATGATAACACTTCCTTGATATATTGCAAGTTTTTATAAAAGGAAATTAAGTAGTTTGAGCATGTTGCGAGCTTCCAAGACTCTGGTTGTTTGGAGTCTCGCTAGAAATTTAGGATAACCTTCCTGGCTCTCAGAGTTACTAAATTTTCTCCCGGAATTAGTTTTCTCTAAGAAGTTCGCCAGGTTTTTGTAATTGTTTCACAATACAGCTTAAGTTTGTCCCTTTTTTCAAAACACTGGCTGATAATAAGCAACTGTGAAGTTCAACAATGTATTTGGTGAATAGTAATAGCATATATTTTACCAGTGTCAAAAGATATAAACTATTGTTTCACAATAATCATGGTGATGAGCTTTAAGATTAGGGTACTTGTAAATATTACAAATGGTGCTCGTGACCACAAGAAAATCTCAAGGAATATTGCTTTTAACAACTTTTGACCCGATCAAGCAAACCTCAACTTTATGATTTTGTTGTCTTAAGCGGAGGTCCAAGTCTCTCAAAGAGGGGGTTACATTCTTAAGTTTCTACACACTAAGCACACCTCATTTTTTT
>JAOTQE010099876.1:0-13988 GCA_025631205.1 Nesometra sesokonis
ACAAGTGCAACTGTTAGGTTTTACCTCAGTCTTGGTTTTCAAGACGGTGATTCGGTTACTATTTTTAAATAAAGTACAGTACCCTCTTCCAGACACAACTACCAGAATAACAATTAGAAATCACTTATGGATAACATATTTATTAACAATTGAAAGTTAAATTTCTTCTGGTATTTTTCATTCTGATATCTGCGATCATTTTCCTGTTTTCTCTCTCACTCATTCTACAAAATCCTCTAATAATAATAATAATAATATTAACAGTTATACAAAATATATCTATACACGGAAAGTTAAAAAGCTTACACTTTCTTCACTCACTCTTCTTGACACTAATTGGTCAGATGTTTACATAGTTAAAAATCACCAATGAAGCTTACACTATATTGTAAAAATTACAGTACACATTTTAAACAATTTAGATGTAAAGGAAATATCCGTCGAGAAGAAGAAAACATGGTTAACTAAAGGTATTAGTAAATCAATTGCCACTAGAAATAAACTATATACAAATATATATAAAATAAAAAAAACACAATCTGATAAAAATACATACACTAAACATATAGTAAGTTAACCAATTTAATAAAAGTCTCACGTAAGCAATATTTCAATAGTAAATTTAATTTATACAAAGACAGCATGCAGTACCAGAAAAATTATTAATTCTGCTTTAGGTCGAAAACAAATGAAGGATCTTCAATTAATTTTCTCACACACAGGAGCAAAAATAACAAACCCAATTATTATTGCAAAAAAAAAACAATGATTACTTTGTTAACTTTGAACCAAACCTTGTTAGTACTATAAATAAACCCAACAATATACACTTTTCCACTTATCTTAATAAACCACTTAAAAAGTCATTAATGTTTTCATACTCCAGTTACGGAAATTTACATTATTAATATTTAATCTTTAAAAGCTATTAAAATTGCAGGTAGTGATGATATATCAAATCAGGTTATAAAATCTATTTCAAATTTAAATTCTAACCCTTATTTTTATATTTTAATTATGTTTTTCCAACGGATGCTTTCCAGATCTTCTTAAAATCATCAAGGTGGTACCCATTTTTTAAAAAGACGATCCATACTTATTCAATAATTTTAGGCCTCGTTAGCCATCGTTACTGTTATTTTTTTTGTTGCTGTTGCTGTGGGTTTCCTTGATGTTGCTGTTGTTTTCTTTTCCGTTGCTGTTGGTATCGTTGTTGCTGCTGCTGGTTTTGTTGCTATTGCTGTAGCTTTCGTTGCTGTTATTTTTGCTGCCGTTACTGCTGACTTCGTTACTGTTATTTTTGTTTTGTTGCTGTAGGTTTCTTTTGATGTTGCTGTTGTTTTCGTTGTTGCTTTTGTTCTCGTTGCCGTTTTGCGTTTGGTTTTCTTTCTATTGTTGTTTTTTCCGTTACTATTGCTTCTGTTGCTTTTGCTTTTCGTGGATGTTACTACTGTTCTTTTTGTTGCTGTCGTTTTGTGTTGGTTTTTTAATTGCTTTCGTTGCTCTTTCTGTTGTTCCTGTTATTCGTTGTTTATGTTATACTCGTTTATTGTTGCTGCTGTTTCAGTTGTTCTTGCTGTTTTTGTGTTGCTGTTGCTGTTTTTTCATTGTTGCTGTTGTAGTTGATACTGCTCTTGCTTTCGTCTTTATTTCTGTTGTCTCGTTGATGTTTCTGTCGTTGCCGTTGCTGTTGATTTCATTACTATTTTTCTTGCTTTCGTTGCTGTTGCTGTTTATTTATTTCATGTTGCTTTTGTTTTCGTTGTTGTTGCTGTTGTACTTCTTGTACTGTTGTTTTCCTTGATGTTGCAAATGATTTCTTTGTTTCTATTTTTGTTACCGTTACTGTTGACTTTATTCCTGTTATTGTTATTTTCCTTGATTTTGTCGTTGCTTTCCTTGCTGTTGTATACCGCTGCTTTTGATGTTGTTTTTGTTGCTGTTGCTGCAGTTTTGTAGTTTTCGTAGCCTTTGCTGATGTTTTCGTTACTCTTGCTGCTGTTTTAGTTGATGTTGCTTTTACTGCTGTAATTTAACTCCTGTTCTTTTTTTCAAAATTAACTTGCCATTAAATACAGGCCGCCATCTATTTCGCCAAACATTCCGCATATAACTATGAATGTTGTTAATCTTGGCTAGTACTTTAAAATAGCATCGATAAATAAACTATTGGAATAAACTATACAGTTTTTAACATCACTAAATAAATGCAAAAGTTAGAATAGTTGGTGAAAACTGCACTCCCTATAAGACTGCCAATTTAACGCAATTGTCTTGGACCTTTCAAACAGGAAACCACCATCAGAAATTGAACTTCTGTGTGAAGCCGTTTAGACTGGCAATAATTCTGCAATGGTTGTGGTAACATTGCGGTATTGTTTATCTTTATTCTACAAAGTACATTCTTGTCAATTATAAACTTACATGAAGAAAAGCAGCATTGATATAATTTGAATTATCCTCTGATGAGGGCGTCATAAGATATGGTCTTGAGCCATCAACTAAAAGAAAATTTATCAGAAATAATATAATTTAGTCAAATGTACTACAGTATAGTTTATGGAAGCTTATCATGTCTCTTTAAAAAATTACCTTTGAAACTCCCCTTAAATTTCTTTTCAAGTTAAATTACCTCAGAAAGAAGGAATTTAAAGACCACACAACATGAAATTTAAAATGGCTTAAATCCTATATACAATAAACTAGCTTCTTGAAAATCTACACACATATGCAGTTGCGTATTGCCTATAAATTGGCAAAGTTTAAAGGTCTTTGGTCAAACCGTCTCGTCACAGTGAAAATTATAAAAATGCATGTCGAAAATTGATGTACCGAAATGAAACCCGATATATCAGGTGGCCCAAAAAAACGTCACTTATTTCAGACTTGACTAGCTCTGGTGTTTCTAAAGGTGCAAGACTGAAAATTTGGCAATACGTCCATCATGTCTTTGTCTTTAGGTGCTGAAAATGACAATGTCCTGCATTTTGTACTTTTGTCACAGTGAAAACAATAAAATGTGAAGTCAAAAAATGACATGCCAGATGGCAGGTGTCACTTATGGCACAGTGCCAAAATGTCTCCCTGACTGCAGAGGTCTTTACCCAAGGCACAATTCTGTGTTTCAACGAACAAATTCTAGAAGAACTGAAGGAAAAATAGCCAGGCATGAGAGAATCTCTGGAAAAGGTTAGGTACTTCAATTTTTTCAAGGAAAAAACAACGTTGCACAGTTTGTGACTGGATGGAGCACAAACCAAGCAATTTTTGTGATTAATAAAGGAAGTTAAACCTTCCTTCATTTCAGTACTGTACATCAATTTTCGACATGCGTTTTAAATATTTCACTGTGACGAGACGGTTTGACCAAAGACCTTTAAACTTTGCCAATTTATAGGCAATACACAACTGCGTATGTGTGTAGATTTTCAAGAAGCTAAGTTTATTGTATATGTGAGTAAGAGAGGTTTGAAATTAGTGAATTTTTTTTTTGGCCACCCGATATATAGGAATGTTGTTTTAAATAAAAATAAAAACAAATGGCATTAAATAGTTTAAACTGCTGAGAGGTCAAATTAATTGGTGTCTTATAGTGTAATAAGTAACCGTTACTATGTACACTGTTCGCACACGATACGCACGTGCAGTTACTAATGCAATTTTTTTCCATATGAAAATTGCATGCATGTTGTATAACATTCTATGACATCAGCAGCTTGACCTTTTGAATTTTAAAATTTTCATCAAGTATTGGAAATGGTAATAAATATAACAGTGTTTAAAATTCTGATTAAAACTATTTCATTTATATAAAAGGTGGATTATTATTATTATTATATTATTAAGCTTTTATTTGGCGTACTCCAAAGATCAGAACGCCTAACAATCCATACTTATACAATTTAATTAAAAAGTTTTTAGACGGCGTTTAAATAGAGATGCCGACTCCGTTTCCATCAATTCGACTGGAAGCACATTCCAGAGGCGCGGGGCGGCAACAGAAAAAGCATCATAACCACCTTCCTTTTTGATCTTGGAACAAAAAGTCTGGTGGAATCATTACAGGAGTCGACACCTGTAATTAGTTGAAACAATGTCATTGTTTACCTTCATTAAATCACAGAGATACATAGGAACAACAGAATAAAAACATTTATAAACAAAAACAAACATTTTATGCATAATCCTCTGTCTAATTATGAAGCCAATGAAGATTTCTTAACAGGCCATCAGAGGGCTGATCCTGTCCGCAATCAAAGACCAGCCATGCAGCTTTGTTCTGTAGTTGCTGTAACTGTTTAAGTCATGTTCATGAGCGCCGAACATGAGGGAATTTAAGACATATTCTGAGATCTTCAATTAAAAAAAAAATGTTTATGGATGATGGAGCTAACACAAGGTACAGTGGGCCTATAGGTAACCTGTGGTGAAAAAAACAGGGTGTTGAGGTTCATGGCTCATTGCTTAGAGTGGCATAGCTAATGCAAGGCATTAAAGAAATTGATGGTAGATACAGATACTGTGATAACTAATGCTAGCAATAAGACATTTTAAAATTACCAGTGACTTTTCTTGAGACTAATCATGCAAATTTGATTGGCCAATGCAGAGTACTGATTACAAATTCTGATTGGTCAAAACAAAGGTGAATGACAAAATCATAAGTGTATGAAGTAGGTAAAAGAAGGGGATTCTCCTGATCAACGAGCGGGGTCCTAAAAACCATGAACAATTAAGGGGTTTGCTAACTGTAATGGCTTCCAGAAAAATTCCAGTACATGTAAAGAGAACAGAACTGTGTTTCAGAGCTCCCAAATTGAAAACCAGAAATCCTGGAGATTTTGTCGGCCAGCTTTCATAAACACCACATGTTTTGGGGTACTATATGGGCATGTAAATGTTATAACTAACAATGCTTTATCTATTACAAATGAAAAAGTGTTTACTATTATATTTGCTACACTTCTAAAAAAAAAGGAACTTTAATAAGACAATTTAATGTTAAAAAATAAAAAAGCATATTTTTTGGCATTTACATTGCTAATTTACTAAAAATCCTGGAGATAATCATGAAAAATTCAAATTTCTGCAGAAAATTGGGTTACTTCCTGGAGCCCGGGAGATGATGCAAAATTTCTGTAGACTTCAGGCTAATCCTGGAGATTTTCATGCCGTGAAACTGTTCATCTCATTTTAGAAGACACACTTCCTAATGTAGAAAATTACTTACTTGGAATTTGACTGGGAAACCTGTTTTTTGCAGCATTTATTGGTAGCTTACCACCTTTTGTGTTTTCTTCAGTTGTAACAACATTCATTGCATCAAGGGCCTGATTCAATACAAAAATATCAAAAATAATATTTATTACAAAAAAAAAATATAAATCCAAAACATTATACTTGAGGTTGATATGAGAAATTTTTTATTAAAAAAATAATAAATCGAAGGACCATTCGAAAACTGGTGTATATAACCTGATTAATTTGTAATACAGTTATCACTGAAATGTGATCCTGGCTAAAGAAGTTATAATAACATAAATAAACAAGATAAAAAAAAATTTTCAACAATTTATTGAATCTTGAATGTTCACAAAGCCTTGATGCTAATTAAGCACTTTTCATGCATTCCTTAAGTTTATTAGCAACATTTACGATTCAAACTGCTGTGCTATATATGTGTAGTGAAGATTTTATCATGGAGGAAAGATCTTTCCTCCGTGGTGTAGGGCACCCGACGGGTTATAGATAAGGGAACTCAGCGTTGCAAATCCTTCTGTTTCTTTCCTCCGTGATTTTATATAAACTGTTAAAAACAAAGGCTTGCTCATATTTACACATAACATTAAAATCACTTTTGAAGTGAGTTTAATAGGCACTACCCTTAGAAAAATATAACACTATCCAACTAGGTGGATCTACCATGTTACATTACTAGGAAGATCCACCTAGCAGCACAGTAGTGTTATTAGTACCTTAAGGTCATTAAGTGATTGTTGTGATGCCAGTTTTAATTAGTCTGAAGCTCTATTAATGACTGTATTTTCCTATTGCTGACACCATATCATTGGTAGTCTCCCTCGAGCATGTAGATGATCTTGTGTTAAATGAGAAATTTGTGAGTTTTGGTCATAATAGGATAATGTTAATGTTATATGTGAATGGTAGTTTTATAGGGTTAACCCTGTTGACTACCTAGATCTACATTTTTACTACCATTATCTACCATTTTAACCCTAGTTGCAGGGTCTTGTTTTTTCAAAGGATACTTTTTATTAGGAAAATTGGAATGAACCACTTTTTAATAGGAAAATTGGAATTAACCACTTTTTAATAGGCAAACTGGATGAAATCCACTTTTATTCAATCAGACCAGCTTATCAATATCATGTTTCCCCTCGATATTTGAATGCACAGCGATGATTTTTTTATACTATATAACAAAGAAAATAATAATTACTTCAAAAATTTGACCCAAAAATAGGTGTTTAGGTGGAATCTAGGGTCTGTGAATGCGGAAAATGGAAAAAAAAATGTTTTGGCCTTGCTGTAGGTTTTCTCATAACATATACCAACATATTCACCAACATTTTCATACATTCGGTGTACGCTGGTTAAATAATCAAGGTGTAATAGGGTACCGTTAATAATGCACTATATTTTGTTACTAATTTAAAACACTCAAACATTATTCTTACATTGTATTGCTCCAAAATATAGGATCTCCTTGTCAATCGATTGCATTTTAAAATACTTGTGTAAAATGAGTTCATGTCTGCTGCCTTTGTTGATGTCTGCCCACAAACCATAGCTTCAAGTAATGCATCAAATATGAAGCAATACTGGTCCTGAATATACAGAAACAAATTTTAATTTCAATCACGCCAGGAAACTGAACTGTTCCCTGATCACGCTTATTCAAAAACCATAAAAGGTCATAATGGTACATTATAACAATACATACAATAAAAATAAATTAAAATATTTAATTAAAATAAATTAATGAAATTTCTTTAAACAATTGTAAACTTTTTCTTAAAAATTAATATAGTAAAAAAAGGCAATTCACAGCAAAGTGATAAATATAAAAAAAATCCATTTTCATACTGTAGTATAATCACCACCACCACCTTCACCATCATCATCATCCACATCACAGGGTTCATACATTTGATTTCAATCTAAATTCCAGGACATTTCCAGGACATTCCAGGTCAAAAATTTAAAATTTCCAGGACACTCGATGTTTGTAAATACATACAAAATCGGCATAAATTGTAAATGTTATCACGTGTAAACAATGATCTTGTATGTTAGATTTCAATTATTATAAAAATAAGTAAAATTCAAGGACATTCCAGGACAATTTATCATTTTCCAGGACATTCCAGTACTGGAAAATGCCAATTCATTTTTCCATGACTTTCAAAAATTTCAAGGACGCGTATGAACCCTGACATCATCACCACCACCACCACCACCATCACCACCATCACACCATCCTCTTCGTCGTCGTCACCATCATCACCATCATCAGCACCATCATCACCACCAACATCACCACCACCACCATCACCATCATCATCCGTCATCATAGTATCATCCCTTCATTGCATCATGATTTCCAACCAGATATTCCCTGTTAATATTTTCCTTGGAAAAATAATATGTTATCTTATGGATGATGAGATCAAATTGTATTTTCAGTCATGGATGAACAATAGATAGCCATTCTAGTCAGATCTTACATAATGCAACTGAGGGAAGAAACAATTAAGCCGGCCACTCACTGCATCGTGCGACGTTCATACGACAGACGCGATGGCAGTCTTCTACTCATTTGCCGACAGTTCTTTTAGTGATTCAGCAGGGAAATCACTAAAAAAAACCGTCGACTGCCGAGTAGAAGACTGTCATTGCGTCCGACAACCACACACACGGGGAGCAACGGTTTAGTCGTGCAATCGTCGTATGACTGTCGCACGACACAGTGAGTGCCCGGTTTTAGACTACCCCAACATAGAAGATTCATGCTACTAGAAGATTGTTTTTTGTACAATTTCCATGTAAACCAATTTCATTTGTAACATATTGAATATTGAATGACCTTTCACTTACTCCTGTATAAATTGTTGGTAATGAACCTTATTATTCTTAAATTTTGCATTGTACAAGCCTTCCTTAGAAATATGGAGTATAGTATATACAGTACAGTAATGGTAATGGTTATACATTTGAAATTAAAAGGCCATTATAGAGTTCAATATTCAAGATTTAATTTCTATGTAAACCAGAAAGGGATCCACCTTATTTTATCAATTTACATGAACTTCCCATTAATTAACGGTCTCTTTTACTTATACATTCCAACCCCAATGCTATGTAAATGAGAGGGTAATGAATAATTAAAATAAAGGTTGGTAGTTTAAAACTTACACATGTTTGCACCATTTTAATCCTGTGGGTCCTCATCTGATAAACAAAGTTGAAAACATTTACCCTGGCCACATCATGTGCCATAGCCAGCATTTCACTGATGCCAATCATTGTTCCAGTTCGTCCAACACCAGCACTTAATGCGACAAGAAAAACAAACGAAAGGAAATGGTTAGGCAGTATCTAGTTTAACAAAGTGGTTTTAGCCATCAAATTTACAGGTTAAAAAAAAAACCAATTCAGTAACAATTTTGTTTATGGAAAAATAATCAGGTTAATCTTGATTCTCATACTTTTTGCCCTTCTTTACTCTTTAGTATATTTAGTATTAAAGAGAATACATGCTCGTAGAGGCGTATATAGCCTGTCTCACAAGCCTTACGGTCGGGTTTATTCACTTTCATTCCTAGATACGTTTAAGGCGCTATTGACGTCCCATACTCACTTATTTTCTGTTTAGCCGTAAGGCCTGTGAATACAGTTCATGCATGATGATTTACACCGGTCAGACTCGTGTAAATCTTCACGCTTGACTGAATTTGAAAATCACATGATACCATTGCATCACTCTCTCTCTACCAAAGTTTAGCGTTACCACCGAAGGCTTTCATGTGCGGATGGATTTGGGTCTACCCATAGAGAAAAGAAACCCTATGCCTAGGCGATGTGATAGACAATAAAGAAATAATAACGGATTTTTTTTTTTATTAGAATAGGACCAAGGTCCATGATAGGACAAAATTACATTCGTGAGAATACTTTTCAGGTATAATTTGTTGTTTGGTAGTCTCTCAAATGGATAGATCGTTCACTCGAAAAGGAAGCATTTTGGTTGGTCGCCCGTAGGTAGGTAAACATTTTGAACTGCCCACATGCCAAATACGGAGGAACAAGATACGTCATTTCTTTCTTGCGAATCGTCACGCTTGAATCCTTTTAACAGGCCTTATGACAGCTAAACTAAACTAAATGAGTATGGGATGTCAATAGCTCCTTAAACGGAATCAAGCAATAAAAGTGAATAAACCAGATTGTATGTGAGACAGGCTAAAGGAATAGTTAGGCAGATATTTGGGGTAGAGCCAAAACCAACCCAAAAGCCTTGCCTGACAAGTCATGTTTTTTTGGAAAATTTATCGTTAATAATTTTTCTATTGTGAGAACACTGTGTAAGTTGTATTTTTTTTTCTCTTCATTCTTCAATGTTTGTATCCCAAATTGTTTTTTTATTTTTTTATTTTGATTTCATGTAGCATCCAACAGTGATATTTCTTGCCACTTAAAGGATGAGATGTACATCATGCTTTCTAAACCAGGTCTTACTATGATGACCCTACATGCGCATCTACTAACACACTACTAACATCCCTTGGCATTGTGTCTGTGTCTGATAGGGTGTGATACCAGTTGGGCTGCCTTACATTCAGAGCTTTTCACAATTATATTGCTCCCGACTAAGTGTACCTTTGTCAAAACCACCCGTTTGCGCTAATGTAACAAGATTTGTGTCAAGAGGTGACCTATTTGTACATCATCCTAAGCTCGAATGCTATGAAAAGGCCTTTAGCTTTCTGGCCCCTTCACTATTTAATAATCTTCCTGATGACCTTCGGAAGGCAAGCTCTCTATATATTTTAAAACGCATTGCTGGTATACATAGTACAGTTGAGTAAATTTTAATATTATATTATATTATTTACATATATATATACATATATTTATAATATGTATTGTCGTTTTTATGATTGAATTAAATTGTATTATGCTTATGTATGTTTGTATTTAAATATTGATGATGTGCATGTAAAATTTTATTAATTAAAGAGGGCCCCTGGATATCACCTCCCCTTGAGGTAGTTGATGAAAAAAAAATAAAAAAAATAAATATTATGAGACTTTCGGAGTGACTTATGTCCTTGGAAAAACCTATGGTGCAGCCAGGTTCGAACCCAGGACCTCTGGACTGGAGGGCAAGCATGTTAACAACTAAGCTACTGCACTGAAACAAGGTCTAATACTGGGTTGTTGTCTCGTGGGCATAGTTTTTTTTGCTGCAGATTAGCCGATAGGTTACATAAGAAAACATTGTATCCTTTGCTCCCCAAGGTCACCTTAACCATTAGAGAAAACACAAGTTTGGGGAAAATTACGTTTTAAGTATTCTATTTATGATTTTCATGTAATGGCCCAAACAGATTATTAAATTATCTATTCTACCTATCTGTGAAGAATATCTTGAAAAATCCCTAGTTTCATTGGAAAACGTCGATTTGTAACAGCTCCTCAGGCTGACTTAGGGAATTTCTTGAAATTTTAGGTTTTTGGCTGTTTTAAGCTCGGTTATTACTCCCTCTTTCGTAAACTATTTCTTTATTCGTACTGGCTCAAACAGATCCTTGGAGGGAATTTAATGTGCTTGAACCTGATATAAACCTTGGTATGATTGGTTGGGTATTTTTGTCCGAAAAATAGAAACTATATCCAATCAACAATACGGTGTTATCGACTATAGAAATAAACTACTATGCAGCAGAGTGATTTGAACCTGGTTCGCTGAGTTCAGATAGAAAATGATAAAAACTGGTGAAAACGTTTCCATATGTGTAAGTTTGTTGTTTGTTTTTTGATATTTATTTGTTGATGTTTGTTGATATTTTGCAATTTTTTCTATGGATATGAAATTAACTGACCTGCAATGAACAATGGTTGGTCCTGTCTGAGATTTTCTATTTTCATTCATAACATCAATGAATTTAAGGACATCACTTGCAAACTCTGGCACTCCCATATCTGGCCAAACAGTGAAATGTAACTGTTTTACTTTGCGATAACCTTCATTACCCTGTTTAGTATTAAAAGTTTATAAAAACTAAGAATAAAAACAACAGAAATTTACAAGAACTGTATTATATCGGTGGTATTGAAACATGATGTAAATAATGGAATAAAAGAAAGAAATACAAGAGATACAATGACATAAATTCCATCTTGTCTGCATCAATGTAGATTTTAACTACAGCATCATCAATGAACTCTGATTGATTTTAGACTTGTAGAACTTAATGACCCCTTACTTACAGTACTTGACAATTAATGACCTTTGTCCCCAAGTTCAGATTCGCACCAAACTTCAGGAGGACCTATATATGATTGGTTCTTATATTGTTTGAAGATATGAATTAGTTTTTGAGATATGGTTGCAGAAAGACAGACAGACACAAAAAGGTGACGGTCATTGCAAATCTCTGCTCTCTTGAGGTGAGGGCATTAAAACAGTTGAAATTATTAGTCTCAACAACAAAGTAATTTTAGAAAAATTGATAATTTTCTATTATAAAATGGAGGTGAGATAATAGGTTTGGTTTATTTGAATGTTGTAAGTGGAGAACAAGTAGGAAATGCAACAGATGTATTTAGATAATTATTAAACAGCTGAATTTATGACAACATAGGCCAAATAGAATTACAACACTAGAAAATATTCCATTTATAGAAAATATTAAAGCACTTTGATAAAATCAAGTAGAACGCTGGAATAATAGTAGGTCCAGAATAATTCATAATAGGTGGACATTGTACAGTGATCGTTTTTAGGTCCAGATAGGAGATCCACTTTCACACAGGTCAAAATTGTGGTAATATGACCAGGGGAAGATCCAGGAAAAGGGGAGGTGCACTTTCCCAGGTCTGGGTGGCCGTGGCTCTCATTTTGATTTTGACAAGCAAAAAAAAAAAACTGTTATTTCCCCATTTTCATGGTAAATTGTTTACGTTATGCATGCCCCATATTTATGTCTCTCATTTATTTTTAAGGTCAATTTTAGACCTGGCACTGCTAAGATAAGGGGGGCCTAGCTACGTTTTGGTGATGATGTGGGGGGGGGGGGAGTTCTCCGGCTGCACCCCCACCTGGCACTCCTAATATAGGTGGGGGGTGGTGCAACTACGTTTTGGTGATAATAGAGGGTGGGGGAGAACTCCCCAGCTGCTCCTTCCCCCAACCCAGCCCTTGATAATGGTTTCCTGTGTGTATGGAAAGGCATAAAATTGGTATTCTCAATTAATAAGTGCTGTTCTTACGAATTTTTCAACTTTGACCTTTGTTTAATGGCCGATCAGAACACTTCACGGTCTATCTGACCTGGTAAACAGACTGCTTCCGAAAATCATCTCAACATCAAGAATTTTCTCAAAAATTCCTGCTATGTGCTGATAGTTCCGCTGCTCACACAGTACCTCACAACACTAGATGATAATCTTCAGAAGTAACAGAAATTGAAATACCTTTGAAATTCTAAATTCCCTTATTGTAAATTGTTGATAATCATCTTCACTAATTCTTTCCACATTAATGGTTCCATAAGTCCGAGTTGTATCTGGCCAATATTTTTCACATTTTTTCTATAAAAATTAAAAAGGATTATTACAAATTAGCAATATCCACAGATGGTACCGTTTCGGCCTTGCTAGGTCTCAACAGTGCACCTAACGAGGGACCAAGACACTAGAGTGGGACCAGCTTTGTTAGGGCTTAGGTCAGCTCGTACAATCAAATGCAACACCAAATAATGAATTAGAAGCCAGATCGTATCAGTATCCATACAGATAGAGATAAACTTTATTATAATTAAATATAAATTTACGTGGTTATGATCACTCTCAACAGACATAAATATATATACAGATGTCATCATAAATTTATCATTGTAATAACAAATCCTTTGGGAGAAAATGGAATCATGATAGGTTTGTATGTGCCTTCCTTGATCTCTCTATAAAGTTGAAGTTAATTAGAGAATGAAGGAGATGGGATGGATCATCCATAATCCTTTAAAGTTAGATTTATTTTCTCATTGTAGATCGAATCAGAGTTTGGCACTGACTGGCCAACTATCTTCTTGGCCAGGCGTAAGCAAATAAGTGAGATTAATAATAATAATAATAATATGTGTCATTTATATAGCGCTTATTGCCAAGGCCTCTAAGCACTTCACAATTATTACCCCCAGTCATTGGGACAAACACCTATGAAATACAATCCATTCCATAATGTTGCAGCCCTAATCAGCGCATATGGCATTTGTACCTCCCAGGTACCAAATTATACTCCTGGGTGGAGAGAGGCAAGGTGGATAAAGTGTCTTACTTAGGAACACAAACAGTCGACCACAGTGAGACTCGAACCACCAACCTCAAGATTGGAAGCCCGAAACGCCACCTGTTTCCATTAGTATGCCTACTTGGTATTTGGAATGTTAAGTAGACACTCAAGAATATTTAGTCTGACACTGAGAGAGAGTTGTTTTTTTACTCATAATGCGATCCACCTGTGATACCAAAACAGGTCATTTTGGAATCAGGTTACAATCTTGTTTACATATCTTTGGACATCTTCAAATTTGTCAGTATGTCAGCAGAGCTCCCAAGTTTGGAGATCCAAAAATAGTGAGATTTTTTTTGTCAATTTAACGATTCAATTTGAATTTTGGCCAAAAATATGAGCCGTGAATTTAAGAATGTGCACCCCTTTGATGTGTACTTTCAATAGGAAA
>JAOTQE010099887.1:0-13988 GCA_025631205.1 Nesometra sesokonis
AAAAAGGTTCGTGTGTCTATTCCTCACCAAGTGTTACCGTCACTGTAAATTTCATGTTAATAGGTATTGTAGATTTTAAGATATTCGGCGAACAAAAAATGCCAGAAACAAAGAAGAAAAAGATCTATTTAACAAAGATCTCTTACAACAACAATAGCTGATACAGCTAATAAATGAATCTACAGTAATGTTACAGAGAGACTAGTCCTAAACTATGTAAGCTATGCCAGGCATGTATAAGGTTTGCCAATTGTCAAAAGATACACATATGTAGTTTAATAGAGTATGGTATAAAATATTGTATCAAAATTACCGTACTGATTCCATTATAAGCCCACCTACCTCCATTTTTAGGAAATATAGAATGATATTCAAGCAGACATTGTCTCCATAGAGGAGTGCTGAGATTTTATGCTTTAATTAATTTAGAAGTCAACAGTACAAATCTTGCCACATGTAGCATTGATTCATGACACCAAGGAGTAAATGTGGGTATCTGGAATAATAAGAGCAAAAGCATTTATGCTTTGAAAACTATACCGACTATATGACATGGTATTTGAATTTTAAGAAAATTGTGTAAGCATGTTATGGTTAATATAATTATGTAATATAAATCCACCTTTTATAGAAATAAATTAGTTTTGATCAAAATTTTAAACACCATTTATGAATGCCAATTTCCAATATTGTGCGAAATTGTAAAAATGTTCATGTCAAGCTGGTAGTGTCTTACAGTAGGCCTATAACGTCATACATTACTACTGTAATGCAGAAGTACAATTCCTATTCCTTTTTATATATTTGAATAGAAAGAACATGTTATAACTGAATAATACCAGGAGGCGTATTTAAAAAAATCTAAACCTTTTTACAATGCATGGCATATGGTCTTTAACAGGAAAGAATGGAAAATAAAATACAAATATACGTTGCCTTGAGAGTTGCTGGTTAAAACTATGGGCAGGGGTGCCTCCAAATAGTACTATTCTCTGAGTAGCGCAGCCCTGAAGTCAACAGCGTAGATTTGAATTGAAATCTGGGGGGTACAAAAACAAGAAGTTGAAGTGGTGGAGCCAACGTGGAGGGTCCGCCGGGTGGGCGTGGTTCCCGGTTTGGTTTTGACGAGCAAAAAAAAAAAAAAAAAAAAATTGTGTGTCTGTTTTCCTATTTTTTGGTTAGTTATACAATAATTTTATTGCAAAAGTACATAAAAAGTTACCGCTGTTTTCAAATTTTACATTTTTTCTCAGACATTTGCCAAAAAGTGGGGGGGAAAATTGATATCATGTCTCCCCACATTGAAAAGTGGGGGGAACGTGTCCCCCCGTCCCCCACAAATCGACGCCCATGCCTGAAGTGAATAGTATTATTTAGAGGCACCGAAGCCCACAGTTTTAACCAGAAACTTGAAATTAGGTAACATATAGTTGTTGTATATTCTACATCAAACAAGACAAAGAAAGGTCTACCTTTCCCGTGGCTCTGGTGGGGAGTATGCGATCCAGACCTACTACTAGACCCGGCCCTACATCCTCAAACTTCACTCCACAATCTTTACAGAATTATCGGAAAACGGACATACCATATTTCATTGTTTTGGGGCTTCCACTGTCTACTGCGGATAAATTTATCTAGGCCATAATAGACCCTATATCGTCGTCAGTTAACTGATCGAACTCCTAGCCTAGGGGCCTAGGCTAGAAAGGGCTTGTTATTGTGTAAACATCACAATTGTCGGTGATGTCACTTTACAAAATTGTATTTTACTAAATCGCAAAGTGACGTCATATAAGTGACGTCACTTTGATAAATAGTACATATTTCGCAAAGTGACGTCAGAAAGCTAAAATAGTAGGAATATTTTTAATCACGCGGCGCTCTTTCAACCATAGCACAGTTTAAATGTTTGATGTAGAATATAATACTGTATAAAGTGCTTAATTCAGATACTGTTAAAAGGGAATTGAAGAACCCATGTTATAAAGGCCAATTATTAACCATTGTAGTATGTACTATAGTTAAAAAGTTTATAGTGAATTATTTCTGTTAATGTAGAGATGTAGCTTGGTGGTTAATAAGGTTTTGCTTTCAAATCATGTCTAATGCTAAGATTTCTTCTTAGGACCAAATCAACTCCACAACTTATGTCTGATTATGAAAATATGTATAGCATTATATACCTGCCAACATTTTATGGCACCAAAGAGTGAAACAATCCCCACCATTGGTGCTGGGCCATATTTTTTCTTAGATTTTGATCTGACAAGCTTAAAAAAAACCCCGTCATCTGCCCATTTTTGGACCGATTTCGTCCAAATTACCACAGCTTTGGGGGCCATTTTCACGGTATTTTGCTCAGCATTGCCTCATGCACAAGAAAAACTACTTACATGACCGACTATGCATGAGAATGCGCAAGAAAAATTATGTGCTAGACGTCCAAAATAGGTCCCAGTGGGCGAGGCCCGTGCATTATGCATGAGAGTAGGCAGGTGTGATTAAGTAGTAAATCCTCCACCAAGCCAAAGGCTAAAGTTTAGTCCAGACTATCAATTTTTTTTGACAAAAAAAATTGACATGCCTATATATGGTCATTATGATGTCACACCATGACCATACATAGAAATATCATTACCATATATGGGTATGATCAAAGTTTTTTTGTCAAATAAATTTGGTCTGGATTGAGCTTTAGAAAGCTTGAGCTTAGTGAAAATTTAATAGAATGAAGCGCATAAGAACATGATACAATTGTATGCGATTCTGAGCCGGCCCTGGGCCTACTCATAAGTGTAAATGGGGTTTAAGATACAACCTGTTCAACTTAAAAAAAATTGGATTATTGGAACATGAAGAACTATAAATATGTTAAATGTAAAGCAATGTTACCGATCAACAGATGTACTGTAGGTACATTGTATAGAGATGCTTAAATGCATCTAAAAATATTAGTCTACATTTTAATATTTACATGGTATAAGTTTTTAATACCTTCTGGCATCAAAAAAAGGAATAAAACATTTTACTTTTACCAAAGATAGTACAGAGGGAAAGATTCACCATATTCTATTGTTCGTGGAACTCCATCCGGGTTACCCAAATCGACTTTCCAAGCGCATATTCTAACGGTTCGCAGCCAACCCGCAAAGCATGGCATTCGACTATTACCTGAAAGTTACTCCAGTTACTACGCAACACAAAGCCTGCCCCATGTATCTGGCAGAAAAAAAATGTCCGGTTCGCTATTTCGAAAGTTCCATTTTAAGTGTGCACATTCTTGTGCTATTTATATTCTTTGCTTTTACTCAAAGGGCAGCAGAGAATGGACCCACAGATGAGGAAACGGCACGACGGGAAAGGAGGGAGAGGAGAGCTAGGGAACGAGGAGAGACACCAGCAGAAGCTCCGGCAGAGGAGGTCAGTACTATACAAAAATATTTATTTATTAGTATTGCATATACAATACAAACAAAACAATTTCATCAAAATGTATGAAAATGCTTTCATACTCAACAATATAAATATTAAAATGTTAATCGTCAACATTTATTCCGTTTTTATTAATTTTGTCACTTGATTTGATATCCAGTCATTCTAGTATTAATTTTTTTTATAATTTCTAAAAGAAACTCCTTTTTATAAACTTATCGTTGATCAGTATCATCATAGCATAAATGGATGTTGCAAAAACATGTCACCGATACTCCCTGTATTTTGACATCGGATAACATTTACTAGATCCAAATACTCAAAGATGGGTTAGTTGATGCGACCTGGCAGCTGGGAAAATACAGTAGTCAATGGGACAGAAGAATGTAGCAGGCCTAAGCCTATGCAACAGTCAGTGCAAATATGTGCAAACTGTTTAGCAGGGATTCTCAGATCATTAACATAATTTGTCACTTATTGAGTCAAAGGTTTCAGACATTTGACCAGGGTTATTAAAATTATTGAGCTCATTGGAGCTGGTAAATTAGATTATTAAAAAAAAAACTTTTTGAAGATGTAGGAGGGACTAAACTTTGGTCGAAGCTTAAGTTTTCTTAGCTATTTGATCTTGGAAGTTTTTTACATTGTTTGATGAAGATGTGGAAAAGACAAAAATACAAAAGCCATTTGAATTTTTCTTGGCTTAGGTCAAATAATTAAACACATTTTTTAAAAATGCCAATTAAATCTGTTAACCATGAGAGAGAAGAAACAAGTCATTAAATGTAATAAATGTTTGGGTTTATCATGGTTTATTATAAGTAAATTACCTTTTTTTATTATTAATTTTTATTAAAAACTGAATAAGTAAAAGTAAAAAAATGAAAAACACTCGTTTTCCTCTGAAATTTATTCAAGGGTTGATACGTAACAAGCCTATACTTTTATTTAGCCTTATACAATATCCAAGAGGGGAATCCCGGTACAGTGTTTCTCCTTACAGTTTACACTCACTTGTTATACCATCCATCTGTATATCAATTGGTTCACTCATTATGACCCAATTTGGTATACTTAGGGTCAGCACAGCTGATGACCATTAACTAATTTATAGCCCTTTAAATTATTACTTGTACCACAGAATCATGTCAGACGATTCAAAGATGCCAATACAATATTGCTAACAATATACAATGACCTCTCCTCTTAAACACTTCAGTTAAATTATAATACTGTACATAAAAATGTCATCATCATATTATGACTGAATATTCCATTTCCTGATGATAACATAATATCTGATGAAATATTTGAATAACAACATCATGGTATAATTTATTTCATTATATTATACATTATATATTTCTAAAGGTCTACTACTCAACTTCAAGTTTCAAAGTATCAAAGTTGGAAAGTATACATGAAGCAAATGAGATGCACACCATCGTGTCAGGATTTAATGTTTTGATATAAATTATGTCATAATCATTCCTGATGATGACATAATTTATGTTGAAATATTGAATCCTGACATGAGGGCGTGTATCTCATTGCTTGGAGTATGTACTTTCTTACACATGCAACTTTAAAATCTTTTCTTTTAGTGCAGTGAACTCTCTTAATACAGTAGACCCGTTCCATGATATTGGGACTTTAAAAGAGGGTGTGGTATAAAACTGAGACAACAAGTCTCAAACAATCTGTGTGAGACTCACTTATATAGGGTCCCTCTCACATCTCATACATGGCACCCATTTTTCTCACTCATTGGGACCTGACAGGGGTAAAAGCCAGGCAGAGATCTGCAACTTGGGGCCATAATAAAAAGCATAACACAAAGGAGTGATAGTTGCAATTGAAGGTATATTTCCCTTTTGTCTTTCAATAATAAGTAAAAAATAAGATGTCACTTAAGTATGCAACAGATTGCACAATTAAGAACTAAAATTTGAAAAAGCTCCCTACCGTGGGAGAGGGACACCCCTCCAAAACACTCACCCACTCAGTCGCTTTACTTCCTCCGTGCTTGCCGAGACGCTGAGTCATAAAAATCTTACTTATAAAAATCTTTTGAACTTGGCATCTCTGATAACATGAAATTTGGTTTTGAGTAGTTGGTTTTGGGAAAGTCCGACTATTAAGTTATTATGTTATTATGTATCATTCAATGGTAAGGTTTCATACAATGTTATATAAAGTCAGAAAACTGTTCTAGTATGAAAAAAAAAATATTTCCAAGGTATGTACAAATTAAGTTGATATTCTTTATTGATGTTTCACTTATTTATAATTTTTTTAAAAGCACTACTGCAGTGGATAAGAGCACTTTTACTTTTGAAATTTTATTTTCTTTCCTAACCCAAATTTTATTAACATCCTTCCTAATTTGTGTTTGTCATCTAGTCAACGTATGTATCGCGACGCCGCCGACGGGAGCTAGAGAACGAAGCAAACCAACAACAAGAAGAGGTAAAATTTTACAGGCGTCGCACTATGGTAGCCTTAAATGTTGTCTTGAAAACTGTCTCTCACGTCATTAACTACTAACAGCTAACATATTATACATCCTTCAGGCATTGTTTAGCACAATAGAGTGATCACTGTTTCCAGAACTTGATCTTCAAAGAGTAAGAAGATCTGTACTAAACTACTTGGTTCTACCTTACCAGGAAACAAACTTTTGTTTAAGCATTCATATAGCTTTTGTTTTTTATTTTGGAATAGCAAAAAGAGAAAAGTAAATGAAAATAATGGCTAAATAAATAACTTCATTAAAATAAAATTAAATGCAATGACTGCAAGATTTATGAAATAAAAAAGAAACAAACAAAATGTTTGCGGTACAGCATATATGCAGTTGTAAGCTACTCAATGTTTCGACCGATGTGCTTTGATCGTCCTCAGGAGTGACACTCACTACCGCTCTCATTCTCGAGGATGACCGAAGCACATCGATCGAAATGTTGAGTAGCTTCTGTACATATGTGATGTACTACAAACGTTATAGGTTTATTGAAATCTCACCATGCAAAGCAAGAACAAAAACACATAAAATGCTTTAAAAACAAAACAGTAGGAAATCTTTTAAGATAGTTAATAATATATATATAATATTTTTCCAAATCAAAACTGGATGTTTAATTATCAAATAATTTACACAAAAAATGTAATATGAATGTAGAATTATGTTTCCCATTAAAACATGTTATTAAGTTTAATTTGATTTTCAAACCTTTTGAATATATTTTCCATTCATATTATGACTTTTACTTCATTAAAATTCTTTTAAATTATAATATTTTATGATTGTTAAAGTTGAAGTGTCATGAAAAAACAAAAAGCAAAGCAAAAATTTAAATAACAATGTGTTAATATTTTATAAGTTGTTTATGCTCTCTAAGTGTATTAATATTCATCTTAAATTGTTAAATTTTTATCTTAGCTATTACAACTTTTGGTCGTCTGTTTCATTTGTAATTCTTATCTATTTCAGATACTGTAAATCTTTAATGTAATAATAATTTTTCTGCCCTTATTTAATTTTTGGAGGCTTCAATATGGCAAATTTTGAAAGTGGCGCTCATTCGACAGTGGTGCTTATTAACAAATACAAAGTGCTTTTCATGCATTTTCCTGTGTTACCCATCTCAAATATATTCCCATGGATATCATAAATAAACCTTGAAAATGAAAAACGTTGAAATTAAATTGTGCTTCCATGCAAACTTTTGTGTACATGTAGTACATTATTAATGGGAATTCATCACCAAAACATACCTTAAACTAAATGTCTGATGTTATAAACAGATTATAAATTGGCAGACAACACATGTATACTTCATTCTCTCACATCTACTGAAATTCAGTAAATAATTTGGAGAATGGCCAACTTCTAAATCTGGGTAACCTACTAACGTTAGTTAAATTTAAACCATTGATCAGTTGCTGCTTATTGGAGGGCAGCACTTTGCAAAATCAAATCACAGTTGGTGCAGCACTTCAAACTTAGCATTTAATTCAGGGCGCAGCTTATTGAAAAATTTACAGAACATAATTTTTTCATATCCTTAATGTAATACTGTATACATTACATGAAATTATGTAATTTATCAGTTAATTAAAATGTCTTCTGTTTTGTTTGGTGAGCTTTCTTGCAATTCTTATCTAAACCTATTCCCGTCTTAAATATAACTATTTACTGTATGTAATATTTTCTATAAAATTATGTATTGTTTAACTAAACACTCTTCTTTTGGTTGTTGAATCGTTTTCTAAAACTATTTATGTAACTATATGTAACATTTCTATACATAAAATTAAAAATTATGTACTGTTTAACTTAACCATTCTTTCTTCTCTTGGTTGTAAAGTCATTTTCTAAGACTTATGTTCTAAATATACTGTTAACTATATGTACAATTTTCTATTTATATAAAACTCTATGTACTGTTTAAATTAACCATTCTTTCTTCTCTTGGTTGTCGATTCATTTTATACTGCTGTTTCTAAACCTATTCATGTCCTAAGTGTAACTGTTGTAAATTGTGAAATTCTCTAAAAAAACTACGTACTCTTTGACTAAACCTTTTCTCTTGGTTGTCAAGTCATTTTATACTGGCTTTTTTAAAACTATTCATGTCATAAACAACTGTTTCATTTAATTTTTCTATGAAACTACGTACTTTGCAACTATAACTTTCTTCTTGTGGGTGGTGAGTCAATTTGTAACTGCTATTCATATAAAATAGCAATTTTGTTCTGATGTAAATTATAATCTAACAACATTCCTTCTTTTATGTATTAAAAATTTAAAATAATAATGTCTTATTTGAATTTTTTAAACAAATCAATTAAAAGTATTTCATTGTAGTGATATATATTAATATGTATACTATATCCTAATAATTAATAACATGATAAAATTGTACAGTACATGTTATTTATTCTTCATAATTCATGTTTTCAATGTAGTATTATTTCCTGTATGTGAGGTGTCGTGACAAAATGAGTCGTGTTGTACGCCAGGCCATTTTGAGATATTCACAAAAATAGACAGAAATTCATAATTTCACAAAAAATGAGATTCCTGTTGTTTTGTTAAGTTTAGTATTTAAATTTGACGATTACAAACTTCCTGTTTATGTTTATTTACAATAAACATGTTTTGAACTACATTTTGTAAATGCTGTTTTTCAAAATCAATGGAAAAACATACAGGAAGTCAACAGTTGTTTTTCTTTAAAGTCGATTTTCTCCTAAGTGTGTTTTCATATAACCATGTTTTAAACTGATTTTTCTCTGGTTATACTGAAGCTATGAACCGCATTTAAAAACCAATTTAAAGCTTATAATCTCTTCTATCCAAATACAACAATAACTCAATTTTGGTTTTCTGTTGAACACGACTCATTTCGTGGTGACACGTACCTCACATATATGTAATCTTCTATTCGATCTCTATCTTGTTTACCTTTTTAAACTTCTAAAATATTTATCTATGTAATTCAAATAATACTGTATAATTAATCCTAAATGTAATAATAGTTGTTGAAATTTATTAATTTCCTTCCTTTATATTAATATAATTTAATATTCTAAAGATGTGTTGGGTTGACTTGACGGTTTCGTCCAATGTCAGTTTTGGATTTCACGATGCAAAGGAAGGTCTGGACTTGCAGCACACATGAGGGCACATCATAAATATAATATATCTAATACAGTAATATATTACATGACAAGTCCCACATGTCGTTGTCGTTGATGTTTTTCCATGACAAGAGTTTACTAAAAGTATTATTTGCCTTTGACTGAAATTAAATTTTGCAAGCATTCAACCAAAAGTTTGAGTACTTACATCTAGCAGTACATGAATAACTGGAATGCATCACCAACAACATAACTTAAAATTAATGTCTGGCAATCTAATAACCAGGTTATAAGCTGGCAGACAACACATGCTTAATTCATTCTCACAGATCTTCCAAAATCAGGTGATAAAACATACCTATAAAATGGCCAGCTTATTAAATCTAAATTATTTAAACCATTTGTGAGGTCGCACAACAAAATGAGTTTCATGGCTGGAAAATCCAAAATCGAATTATTGGTACTTTGCATACAGTAAGCTGTAATCTACACTTTTTAAATGAAGCTCACTGGATATGTAGTTATAAAGATAAGAGTATTTGAAATTATCATGTATTAAAACACAGTTTTAAGAAAAATAAAAATGAAATAAATCTAAAAGTAAACAACCTATCAGTCTCAGAAAATTTGCATGAAGGACACTCTCCCACTTGAAAACTGACCTAAAAAGTATATGTAATAATGGAAGTACCATAGTTCTAAAATGAATTGAAACTTTATTTCTCAAAAATTTGACTTTAGACTTCTTTGGCGATTATATGTCAGTTTGATATCACTTTAGATACGATTATTTTGTGGTGACCTCACATATAACAAACCAACTCAAAATTGAAGAAAAAAGTTAATAGGCCCTATAAATACTGAAAGTATATTCTAATATAAATCTACATTAGGAAATGCAGAAAGATACAAGACTTTTTTTTAACATTTTAATTAAAAAAAATCCTAATACTAAGCAATTTCATAATTGATTAATAATGATTCCTAATTTGCAAGTTCAATGTTAGTTAATGTTGTTTATTGAATTATTTTAGACATCTATAATTAATATAGATATTTTAACAGTAATTTATAGACCCGTAATTAATATAGATCTATCAACTATCATTTATATTTATACTACTGCCTTCAAAATAGTCTTTCCTTGTGTTACAGAATTCGGTATCTATAATTTCAGTTGAATTAGCATTACAATTAGTAAATATAGTAGTATTTAAATATTTATAAGCCTAGTAGTTTACACAGTAGAGTATTGTCAATAGGTGCACTGAATCATTTAATGAAATTTTGCAATCTGCATTTGTATAAACTAGAAAGAGTAGAGGGGTATAAAACAAACTTGCACAAAAAGATCTTATTCATAGTACTAGAATGTGAAATGAGATTAGAAAATAGAATAAAAAATAAAGGAGTGAGATTTTTTTACTCAATTTTTAATCCTGTTATCACAAAGCCAAAAAAAGAAGAAACACCCAAGATCAAAACTCCAGAACCGGAGATAATGCAGAATGGAGAAGCAACAGCGGAGGAAACAATTGGTAACAACAAGATTGAACCAGAGGAGGTACCAGTTTACAATGTTACTAGTCGTTTGATATCATTGCACCTGCTTGGTTTGCCTCCTTAATACTAGATTCCACCCTCTTGTGATCTTTGTGACTCTTTCCATTCTGAAGGTGTCATCTACTGTGATCTTAGCATTCCACCTCTATGATCTTTATCTGAAGACTACATCATCTTTGATCTCCATTACTTGTTTTATTAATACTAAAGCCAATAGAAACATCCTTGTATGTTATAACTAAATCATTTATACAGTGCAGATTCATATATAACCTCAATTTAACTTTTTCCAAACTTTCTGATCATCTGATGCTAATATACAGCAACAGTTTCTGCCATGATCTTAATTATTGTATTAACTCTGAGCATTCCACATCTCTGACCTCTATTTCTTCATTCTAAAAAAACATATCTTTGAACTTTAATACTTGCTCCATCCATACTAGGGCAACAGGACATTTTATATAATTCATCCATAATTTTGATTTAACCTTTTCCAAAAGATTTTCCATAATCTGAGGCTATATAACCTTATTTCATCTGCATTTTGTATGTCACCTCTCAAATCTCTATCACTCCATTCTAAATATTATATCATCTTTGATCTCAATACTTGTTCCATTCATAATTTAAGATCTCTTCGGGGGCCTTGTACGTTCAGACGAGCCCTCAATATAGCAAACGGACTAAAAGGGCATGCAAAATACAGCAAATAACATTTTTTTAATCTTTTTTTTTGCTTGCCAAACTGTTAGCGTAGAAGATGAATTCATTTCTTGTTGATTTGTAACTTCTATAAAAAAAACTAAGAGAAAGGTTAATTCCTTCTAATTTTCATAAGTTTCTTTCAGAATATAAGTTTATCAAATTAATGCCATCAAAAAATGTTAATCTAAAAGAGAATATTTCGCAATTCATTTTTCTTGCATATAACAAAAGCAAAATTATGTTAAGTTTGCATCTGATTTGTTTTAATACAATTTATATGTATACTGTGGGCCACTGGCCTATGTCTTTTTGAAATGCCCTATGCTTTTGGCTTAAGGGAAGAAGAAGAAAACCTGGGACACGCCCAACTCAAATTTGCCCTATCTGTCGGGGGTGCCCTCCCTGTCGGGGCACTGCCCTGCCATCGCGGAATTCCTAGCGCTGCCACTGATGCTAATATACAGTCATATCTTTTTTTCATTTTTCATACATCACCTCTCAATTCTCCATCATTCCATTCTGGAGACTATATCGCATTTACCTCTATTACTTATTCTGTCTATCCTAATGAATGTTTCTGATCTTTTCCAACCTTTATTCTTGAAAACCAATCTACCATACAAGTAATATATAACCACATATCTCCAATTCATTTATTTTGAGTATGTCACCTCTCAAATCTCTATCACTCCATCCAAAAGACTATATTGCCTTAGATCTGTTTCACTCTGAAGAAAACCAAGACATCCTTTTAATCATCTTTAACCTACATTTAACAATTGTCTTTCCTTTCTTATCCATTCTGATGCTAATATTATAGCTAATAACTACCATAAGTTAATATTATGGTATAATTTAGTGCATATCGGATTTAATTTTTAGAAGTACAGAATACATATTTAAAATCAATGTAAGCAATATTCATTTAAGATTTATTTAGCTCAAAAGTTATTGTAAAGTAGTATGTAGGTTTAAGGATCATAAATTATTAGATTGTATATTATATTTTAAATCAAGATCCTATCATAGATGATTTAAGGTGTATGCAATTACAGCATTTAGTACCTGTACTGTTCGCATGTGGCAAGTTGATACAGATTTGGTTGTATACATCAATAGATATATACATCTTTACAGAAAACTTTGACATGCCTTCAAGCTAGCGACAGTTTGGATCCTCCTTAGTGCTCTGTTTGTAGACATATAGATAGTTCATTATACATTTGACCCAGAAGACATCAAGCGGATCCTACCTAAGTCAACTTGTTCTGGAATGTAAAGATACATATTTCTGTGCCTGGAATGCACAGCCATAGCCAATTACACACTTGTGTTTACTGAATACCATCTACACGCCCCTTGGTATCATTTAGATATTTTACCCCTCCTGATATCAGATAATAATTATGAATGTAGTTGTTTTAATTAATATTAATAACCCACTAAAAAGTGTATTTAGTTTATCAAGAGAGAAAAAAAACATAGCAGAATATCTTTGAAAAATTAAAGAAACTTTTAAAAATATAAACTACTATATACCAACATGCACTTCATTTGATACTTTACACATCCTCATTTCAGATAAATAATTATGGATGTATTTGTTTTAATTAATTATAATTACAATTAAAAATGGCTAATTAAAGAAGCAAATACTTTAGAATAAAGTAGTTTACATAGTTTTTCTAACATACAGAAGGTATGTACAAAGAACAAAGTACTGCACATGGCCTCCATTGTCATTTATTAATATTTTACCATTCTCCATTCTGATTATTAGCATTTGTTTTATTCTGTAAAATCAGGAAAAGTATATAAATACTGTAATTTTTTATTTCATCAAGCTGTGGACTATTTCAATCGATATTAATTCTATATATGCCACATTTTAGTAAAATCAAGTTCATTTTAAATAATGTGTATCTATATTTGCTGTATGTTGAATGAACAACTAAATTATGAAAGTAGTTTTTTTGTTTAATGTAACTGTCATAATAGATATTTTATATAATTATAATTACAATTAAGTGGGTTAAACCATAATTATATATACGTACAATGAGTTTAATTTATTTTTTAAATTTGAGCATAAAATAGGCCCTAAAAATATGATTCCATGTTCAAAGTTCATGGTCTTATTTTAAGATACATGTCCACATCACACACTGACTTGCATTCCATGTTCAATGCAATGTGGGCTTATACCAGGGACAGTGCAGTAGTGGGTTACACAATAAGTGAACATGTCGCTAAAATGTTAAAAACAAACTTTTTAAAACTAAATTAAGATCTCATAATTATGTGTAAAACATTTTTGTATAACTTGTGAATAGTTTTTGCTTTTAAAATATGTGGTCTCTGATCTGCAAATGATGTCACTCAGCACTGTTTCTAAGTTTCCTATGTATTGCATGATCGAGTTGTAAAATGAGTGTCTAGGTGGTCTTGTGCTCTGGAAGGCACTTCCAACACTAGTTAGACTGGCTAAATCTACTGGTTCCTTAAAAAAATCTTCTTAAAACATTTATTTTCCGAGTAATTTGTATAGTCACGTAAATGATAATAGTCTAGTCGAATTAGAGTAAAAAGGAGGTCAACCTAGAAAAAATTGACCCCAAAGCAAATTTGGTATCATTAGA
>JAOTQE010099898.1:6549-26138 GCA_025631205.1 Nesometra sesokonis
ATTTATGGTATTGATGTGATGTCATCATGACCAAATGTAGGCATATCAAAGTTTTTGTCAAAGAAAATGTAATAGTTGTGACTGCTTACCTCTGACCTAAGTACAAGTGTGAACCTTAAAGCTCAATCCATAGTATCACATTTTATTTGAAAAAAAAACTTTGATCTACCCATATATGGTAATGATATATCCATTTATGGTATTGATGTGATGTCATCATGACCAAATGTAGGCATATCAAAGTTTTTGTCAAAGAAAATGTAATAGTTTAAACTGAGCTTTACTGGTTTTTTTCTTAATGGAAAACACATGAACTTAGAATGAAAAATAATTTGATGTAGAAATTATTCAACTTAAAGTAAAGTTAATTTAGGAAAGTTTGACTGTATTGTTTTACTGATGTGTCATGCTATAAATCTAATAATCAAATACTTGTACTTACCCCTGACCAAAATGTAAATGTGAACATAACACAACTTTGCTTGGTTTTTCTTATGTAGGATATTGTGTCACTAATGGGCAACGCAATCAAACCACTACTCAACTCTGTTCTGGATTCAATTGAGGCTATAATTCTCACCATGCATAGTGAAGATTTTAAATCGTAAGGCTACAGTAAACTCAACATTATCATCATCAACGACACTATGAAGACCTCCTTTTTCCATTTATTTAGTGATTAAAATATAGAAAAGTATACCTTTTGGAACAATTACTCTGCACTTGATTTTGTTTGTGTACACAAACGAAATCAAGTGCAGAGTAATTGTTCAGGTAATCCTTTTCAATATTTTAATCATCATCATCAACGTTATTGGAATGCAATAAATGTAAAACATTGTCATCGCCAGCTTCGTCATCAACCATCTCATAGAGACTATGTTGATGTGTATCATGTTGATTCCTTTAAGTATTGACTAATGTTCAATACAGTACGTTATTTTGTTACCAAATAGAAAAGTGCTATTGTATGTATAATCTGCATGTAGTGTAACATAATCTTTTAGGAATAATTACTATTCTGCTCCACATTGTATTGAGTATTGTCTTTTTTGACGGCTTATTTTATTGTATATCCTTATTTGTCATTATTTAGTGCTGTGTCAAATACTGCAAGAGAGTCGCCAGAGAATCCCTGCTCTCTGTACATGAAGGAGCTTCAAGGCTTCATTGCAAGAGTACAAACAGAATACCTAGCTCCATTCCAGTGTACAGACTTTGTAATACAAACGTAAGTTCAATGTTTTTTTTTTTATTTTTAGCTCTAATAAGGAACTTGAGATGTACCTGTATATTTAATTTTAACAAAATGTTTTCCTTAATAGTATTTATTTATTTATTTTATTTATTTATTGGTACTCTCCTTTATAACAGAAGAACACTCAATCAGAGGTTCGACCTAAAAACTTATCTGAAAGCATAGTGACTTGTAAACATAATGTGTCCAGGAACGTGGATAAAACTTAAAAATAGTTGTCATCTATTTATTATTTTTCAGAGTTCATCCAATTGCTTGCCATGCTGTTGAACTATTTGTACGTCATGCTTCATTGATTCGACCACTAGGTGATGGTGGTAAAATGCGACTTGCTGGTGATTTTGCACAGGTAGGAATTTTTATATTATACTTTTTCTTTGAATGATGTTTGATTTTCATACACAATTTTTGGTTTATTTTATATATATTTTCTGCATACTTTATTGTCCTAGACAATGCATAATTAATATTATTATGTTTTAAGTGACGCTGTACACTATAACCTTGATTTTTATAAAGGACCAGATTTTTGTAAAGGACCAGAAGGGGTATGTAAATTCGGGGTTTGTAAAATGGAGTTTTTATAAGTTTGTTCATTACTTGGTTCCTCATTTGCTTTACTACTACCCATTGTTTAGGCCTAGATTATGTGAAGTATACAAAAATATAACCCATTCGTTCATTTTTAGCACCTTGTCCAGTTAAAATTTATATTTAAAGTTTAATACTTTACCATCTTTAGTTAAATTTAGGATGTAAAATTAAAGGTTCATAAAATCAAGGTTCTACTGTATCCTTAAATTGAAATAGAAATATTGTTTAAATTTTGTTTTTAGATGGAATTAGCAGTGACGCCACTCTGTAAGAGAGTATCAGATCTAGGCAAACCTTATAAGTTACTACGATCCTTCAGGCCGTTGCTGTTCCAGACCTCAGAACACATTGCAAACAGCCCAGCATTAGGGGACATCATTCCACACTCAACAGCACTTCATTTCCTATTTGCTAGAGCACCACTAGAAATGAAATCGCCTCATGAGGTAGGTGCCTGATTTTATTTTGGAATATTTTGTAAAATATTTGTTATGTATAAATGTATAAAATCAGTGGTGGATTTAGGAGGTGGGAGGGGCACAACTGGCGTGCACTCTCTATTATTGTCAAAACATAGTTACGACCCCTTATATTAGGTGCGCCGAGTCAAAAATTTACCAGAAAAACCCCAAAAATGGTCAAAATAGGGTAGGGGTTTTTTTTTGGTTTTTGGGGTTTTTTTTGCTCATCAGGGAAAAGTCAGCAACCATGCCCACCCGGAATGGAGAAGTGTGCCCCCCTTTCGGTGGATCCTGGATCCGCTCCTGAAAATGTTTTTTTCAGTGCAATATTTTATTTTACAAATTTAGAAATTTACTGATACACCTAATAACAATATGGGTTAAAATAAGTTGTAATCTAAACAAGATAAAAAAAAAAGGCCTAAAAAAATTTGCCAAGTCTGACCGACTCGAAATCTAAACAAATCATGGTTGGCATATTTGTTTCTAATTTCCTGATAAATACATAATTATTCAAGTTATCAAAGTTACCCCAAAATGAAACAATAGTAATATTTTAAAATAATAAGTGGCAGTAAGTAGAGTAAAAGGCACCTACTAATACAATTTAAATTCCCCACTGATCCACAGTTTTAAAACATGTTGGGGCCTAATGTATGTAAGGAAATCAGGCATGGTAAATGGCCAGACAAACATTCAGAGAGATGGACCATAAAGTATATCCATGTCAAAAAAATACATGACCTTGTAACTAAATGTTGTTTTATTACTTATTTTTTAAGCTTGCCGGTTGGTCTGTGTCGAGGTATTCACAGTGGCTTGATGAGCATACATCCGAGAAGGAACGACTTGCTCTTCTAAGGTGAGCAACATAAATCAGATATAAAATGGTGTTTGTATGGTACGCAACTGAAACAAGGACCAAAACTACCCCCAGACAATCAACCCCGGACAACTACCCCCCTAGGACAATATCCTAACACTAACCCTAACCCAAACCCGCTGGTGGGGTGGGGGTATGGTGAGTAGTCTAGAGAGTAGTTGTCCTAGAGGGTATCGTCCTAGGGGGGTAATTGTTCGGGGGTAGTTGTCCTAGAGGGTAGTCATCCCAGGGGGTAAATGTCCAGGGGGTAATTATCCGAGGGTAGTTGTCTGGAGGGTAGTTGTCCGGATACGCGCAACCACAGCTGAGCTTTGAGTACCTTTTTGTAAAATGAGATAATAGTGCATTTCAGTTTATACTGTGCATGTGCAGTACAGAGGCCAAGCCACAAAAATTGCATATAATTGTAACATTGTAAAGATGTACTGTATATATTAACCTGTCTTGACTTCGATAATGTCTAGGCTCTTTTAATAATTTTTGCCATTTGTCCAGGATCACCTCGTTTTCCTTAAAAAGTGTCCTGCCCAGCGGTGGGGTAAACATTGTGCAGTAAAATAGTTAATTTCTTGTAAAATAATCTTTTAGTGTATTGCTTTACAATCTTGTGATTTTGTAATTTTACAATTTTTTTTTTGTAGAGGAACATTGGAAGCATACGTACAAGCAGTACGGTCAAGGCAAGGAAAGGAATTTGCAGCAATATATCCCATAATGCTTGATATACTTCAAAAAGGATCAAACCACATAGGAATGTAGAACTAAACATTGAGATAGATTCCAGAAATAAAAAGCTTCCTGAAATATCTCTTCTAATTTTGAAGAAGCTCATCCCAACTGAACAATAAACAAAAGCATAGGGTTTTTTTGGTTTAATAAAACATAAAACTTGCTCAATTAGATGTATTTTTTTTATGTTCATAAGGTGACCTTCATTTTATCAAGAAAGTTAGATGAAATGGCAACAATTGTTAGATGAAGTGAAACAATTTTATTAAAAACCAGTTTGATTTGAACACTTTAGCCTGTTTTTGTTGTCCCAACAACAACAAAGACTATACTTTACAATGAACTGTTGTATTTTATTACTTCGATTTTTGTTTAGGAACTTTAATTTTTGCAATGTATTAATTTAAACATTTCTCATCTTTAGTTAACCAGCAAAAATATAAAAGGTAACTAATTTTAGTGTCCTCTAACGGCAGTAGACAAAGGATTCAGAATATCCAAAACTGGATCCACCACAGTCACCATTAATCAACCATCACAAAATGTGTCATTTCTAGAGATCTCCCTTTAGCCTATTTATTTTCACAATTTATCCTATCCCTTTCGCAATGTATAGGCCTTTGGGCCTATTGCAAAACATTACTTAACAAAGCAACTCAAGATGCTTTCTTTTTACATAAGCAAAATAGTTTGGTATTTGAAAGTAATTATTTATGGATAGGAATAAATAAAATAAATTTGAAATTAATTTTCTTTTAGATCCTTATAATTACCTCTGCCAACCAGGATGAGCACAGGTTGTTTTCTCCTGCGTTTGAACAGCCTAAAAGCCAGTTTTCATCAGAAACTCATGAAACTTGGCAGGTCAAAGTTCAAGCAAAAGGTCCAATTCATGTAATCAGCCATATGATCAAACTTATTTGATCATATATAATAGATATAGTTTATATAATAGATAATATAATCTCTTACAATAGTGAATCATTTATGGTGATCTTGGGTGGCCAAAAATTTCTCATACACAATATGTTCAAAGAATCAATTATATAGAATTTTAAAGATGGAAGATGATCGTTGGCCCAAGATCTAATAATAAACAATCTATGAGAGACAACCTATGTGATATTTCATTCAAAATCCCACTATTTATTCAAAATATCAATGATAAATGTAATACTCCAAATATATTTTCTTATGTTCGTAATGGTATTAATGTTATTGATATGTCGTTGGCTTCTGAAACCAAAGCTACTTTAAAAGATCTTGCTTTATCCCAATGGGTTGATGATTGTAAAAATAGGAGGTCTATTAAATATTACATGCGTATAAAAAGCGAACTGATTCTAAAAAAAATATCTACTTGATGCTACCGATTTTGAAGGTGCATCTATGAAATTTAAATGATCAAATGCTCTTCCTCTTGAATGCAGAATATCAAAATGGTCAAATGACCCCAATTCCAATGGTTTATGTAAAATTTGTAATTTAAATGAGGAAGAAAATATCCTTTCTTTTGACCTGTCCGACTCTGGAGAATGAAAGGAAAAACGAATTCATTAAATTTCATCAACTTTTTGAAAATAATCTATTAAACATCTATGATGAATTTCAGTATTTAGATTAAAAAAACAAAATTCTTTTTATCTTAGGTAAGGCAAATTTAACTTTTGATGAATTTATTCATTCCTTAATTAATTCTGTAAATCCTTAGGAAAATCCCTATGGAAAAAAAGGTGTGATCTTTTATGTAGCTAATTTTTATTTTTATGTTGTGTAAAGCGTTTTTTTTTGTAAACAAGTCTTTGATTTCAATCACTGAACATTGCTTTGTGAAGTTCACATTTCGTTTATATTTAACATATAGTTTTGATTTGGATGCACCTTTAGCGTGCCACTTACATAAAAGTGTATATCCTAAAAAATTATTAATCTTTTTTTGTTAAGATCCAAGCTTGTTGGCAGAGATTTGCACTCTACAAGTGCAGGTGTCTAGTTTATACTAAAATTAAATTGGAAAACAAATTTAAGTTCATCTTCCAACAATATTCTTCATAATTTTTCACATTTAATTTCTCTTGTAAAATTTTCCGATCTTCATTTTTCAATCTCTAGAGGTATGTTCACACTTTAAGTCTGATTACACCCTGCAGCTGTTTTCATTTCTTGTGAACTATACATTTCTGGATGTTATGTTCGCACTTATGTTTTTGATAATATGAACATTTTATTAATTCAAGATTTCATAAATGTAATAAACCAGGCTTAGTGGTGGATAGCTGGTTAGTGATAGACCAACTGTGACATTCTTAAAATACTGTAAGCCTTATTATTGGCAGTTTTTACATTTGTAAATATTTGAATATTTATTTAAAACTTGTTATAATACTCTTCTTATTTGATAATTATGCTAAATTTAAAAATGTATCTTACAGTATTTATTTTATCATATTCGCAGGTATGGTATGTGCGATTTTTTTAAAATTTCAATACCATGTACTGGGTTATTCAGTATATAATTGTTCAGATTTTCTATATAGTATAGATAAATAAAAAAGATACTCAAAATTCATTAAAGTTATGCGCTTGGAATATGTATTTCAAGGTATCAACATGTAGGCAACCATTCTGTAATTCTTATAACTTACGCAAATAATATAAAAATGCATATTTATTGATCTAAAATTAAATATTTGCAAATAATAGCAAGTGTAAATCCTAGCAAAATAAATTTAAAATTAAATGATACAGAGTACACTCATTAAATGCAACTGAACCTTTCTGTGTGAGTTGTGTTAGCAGTGTGCGTAACATTGGCATGGCGGTATGGTATTAGTTTGATTTATCAATTACCCTCGCCTCATGGGGTGAAACACTACAATGAGTTACATCTCTGTCTGTCTGTCTGTCTGTATACTGCACTTGTCTGTTTACTCCTATCTAAAATACTACTGATCCATTTTACTTCAAATTTTAAGATAATGTAGGAACGTCCAACTGGGTTTCTGTCCTTCATACAACCATACTGATCAGAAATTGGGTTCAAAGGTCATTAAGGCTATTGGGATAAAATTGCCTAAAGCAGTTTTAATTCAATTAAATTAGCTCAGTAAGAACCACCAACACCTCCCAAATTCCAACCTAGGGTCAAAGGTCACTTGGAGGTCATCATATCCACTTTTAATTTCGGTCTTGCTTTGCAATTCCAGATATCATCATGGAGTTACAATGAACTGATCGTGGCTGTGGAGTGCCGAGCGGTCACCTTAATTTTTTTTTACACACTTCGCTCAGGATCATATTATCACAAGGATCATATTATCACAAGGATCATATTATTGCCATTATTTCTACTACACCACAACCACTCCTATTTGATCATTTGGTAAACAAGTGGAATGTTTTTTCTACTGTGAAATTACATACAGTTTCTTTCTAGACGTGGAAAGCGCCTCCATAAACAGCTTTACAAAAATTTCTGTCTGTCTGGTCATGCTCATTTGTGACTGTTTGGGTTTCTAAATTTAATCACCTTGAGATCTTTAGTCAAAGAACATTGTGGTGAAGTTTCAAGAATGAAAACTATGGCTTTAGCAAACAAACATTCAAACAGGAGAAAAAATATAACCACCTCCAAAGCATAGGTGAGGGTGCTATCATTTATGATTACTTTGTCTGTTTATATATCGTTTTTTTGTGTGATTGCAGCTTAGGTGCAGAGAACTTAAACAAAAAACCAGAATCAGCTATTACTTTTCACTAGTGTTGTTTTTAATTTTTTTAACTTATCACTAGTGTTGATATTTTTAAAAACAATCAAAAAATGATAAAGTTCACTGTGTAAGGCCCATAAAAAAAAATTATTAGTTTATCACCCCCGTGCACATTACTTTTGGGGAAATCATTTTACTATTCAAAAGATTGTTTTTCACTTTTAAATGCTTTGGATTTTAAAAAAATAAAGTAATATGATCGATTCTCGAGTTCACAATGATGTACACAGCTAGAAATAGGCCTACAAGGATCAGTATTTGCTGCAGGCTGGTGCGCTGGTATCTGCGTCGTATTTGCGCGAGTCTAAAATAATGATGGATGATCTAGTACCCTAACGTGAGATCACTACAACATTGGACGGTTGGTTAAAAAAAAAAAGAAAACCTCCCACCCTCATCTTTTTATGCTTTGGTAGGGTCATAAACTAATACCGGTAATTATTTTTATGGGGCCTAATGCATTTTAGCTAACCTAGCAAAGGTAACTCGGTGGGCTGTTTATGTGAGGACAAGGATTTCCTACAGAGAATTACCATACACCAAGAAACTGCTATTTGAATGGTAGATAGCTTTTAAACAATATAATTATTTTAATGAACACTTAAAAAAACAATATATGGCAATCAAGGTTTTCATTTATAAAAAAAATATTTCTAGCTGCTTTTACAACATGACAAATTTTAAATGGCAATGCAATTTATCTAAGCATGTAATAATTGGTTCAAGTATTTGAGGTGTTGTCGCAACACGAGTCGTGGTTTACACCATCTTGAGATGTTCATATAATCTAGGTAGACAGTGTAATACTCCAGAGGTCCCAAGTTTAAGAATTGAAAACTCGGGAGATTTTTATGTTGATCAAATTCAATGTGCGATGCGTCATAATAAAAAACAGAACACAGAAAAATACATAGCAATATATAAAAATATCTATAATATTATATATAAATTGTACTTAAAGCTGGTATTAATTTGAAGGGACAACTGATTTTGCTCATAGGCTAGGCCAAGACCTACTCTGAATATTTAAATAAATAAAATAAAAAACTATTTAACCAGACTTTTCCATAAGGGTCACAGAAAGGGGAAGATTACTTTATAAATAACAAAAAAAAACCATTTAACCAGACTTTTCCATAAGGGTCGCAGAAAGGGAAGATCTCGCATTCCAATATCATAATTTTCAAGACCTATTTTGTGACAACAGCTCAAACTCTAAATGAATAACAGTAAACATGAAAATATGAATTTCGTATTTAAAATAATGAAGATAGTGGGAATCCATAGAACAATGCTTACTCTTATTCAGTCAATGCCAAGGATTAAACTGTATTCATAGCATGCACAACACTATAGTATCCCCTTTTTCCCTGTTGATGATATCATAACACAATGGAACACAATGTTATGTGATGTTGAATGTTAATGTTGAAAAACAATAAAATTTATATATTGTGTGGGACACTGTATTTCCACTCTTTATGCTGTATGCAATAAAATTTGCTTTGTGATGAAACAAAGTTTAAAAAATACTTTATTCATTATTACTATTTTGTTGCACATTTTATGAAGTCATTCACCTCACAACTCCTGAAAGATATCGATCTGATGTATGATTAAGCCAAATATATGTACATTTTCTCTGGTAAAAGCATGCTTATTGAGCACCTTCGATCATTTAGAAAATCAATAACTCAACGCTGTGTTTTCATAGTCTATGTAATTGTGTTACAATACACATTAAGAGCACAATTTAACATCAGGTAATGTTGACAGGAAAACAGTCCAGTGACTGCAATTCCATGTTAGGTTTATACTGATGGTATTTGCCCACACCACACACTGACTGGGATTCCATGTTTAAAGTAATTGACTTATAGCACAGTGTATGTCCACAACACACACTGACTGGGATTCTATGTTTAAAGTAATGGACTTGTACCACAGTATATGTCCACAACACACACTGACTGGGATTCTATGTTTAAAGTAATGGACTATACCACAGTATAATGTCCACAACACACACTGACTGGGAGTCCAGTTCAATGTAGTGGGCTTATCCCAAGGTGTATGTCCACATCACACACTGACTGTAATTCCATGTTCAATGTAGTGGGCTTATACTAGGGTATATGTCCACTGTCACACACTGACTGTGATTCCATGTTCAATGTAGCGGGCTTATACTAGGGTATGTCCACATCACACACTGACTGGGATTCCATGTTCAATGTAGTGGGCTTATACTAGGGTATATGTCCACTGTCACACACTGACTGTGATTCCATGTTCAATGTAGTGGGCTTATACTAGGGTATGTCCACTGTCACACAGTGACTGGGATTCCATGTTCAAGAGTAGTTGGCTTATAACAGGATCAGTATGGTAGCTACAGTTATGTGTATAAACCACTGAAAGGAATTCTCAAAGAAAATTAAAGTTATTAAATATTACAGCCCATGATTTGTTAATTAGGCTTAAAAAATACTTGGTTTGCCCTCTTTTGTCACTCATGATAATGCATCATTTAATACTTTGTTTTATATTGTTTAATAGAATTACTCATATCTTCAACTACAAAAATTGGGTTAGAATGTACTTCATAATCTGACATGTGAAAGGCAAATAATGTACATTAATATAAAACACTTTAATCCTTGAATAACCAGTATGCAGTATTCCAATGCCATTTTTAGCTGTAAAAAACTATATTTATTCCACCGACTCCTACCCCATAATTTTAGAGGGCAAACATATGCGAGGTCTCGCCAAAAAATGAGTCTCATGGAAGGAAAATCCAAAACTGAGTTAGATGTACCTTCTAACAAAGCATATTATAAGCTGTAGTCTACACTTTAAATGACATTCATTGGATAAGTAGATCCAAAGATATGAGCACTTGAAGTTTTCATGTATCAAAACACAGTTTTGAGAAAATCGCTCATAAAGCAATCGGAAAATAAAATATAAAGAGACTATAGATCTCAGAAAATCTGCATAAAGGGCACTTTCCAGCATGAAAACAGACCTTAAATTTATATTATAATAAAATACAAGTATTATAGTAACCATAATTGATTAAAACTAATTTTCTAAAAAATGACTTCTGACCTATTATGGTGATTATCTCAATTTGACCTCACCTACGAAGCGACTCATTTTGTGGTGAGACCTCACATATTTCTTAGGCAATATTTTGATATATTATTGCTGCAGGCAGCCTAATAAGGCCAAAAAAAAAACTGTTATGTTGCCTAAACCCAACCGACCCAAAAATCGCGAAAATCCAGGGTCGGCATTTTTTTTTTTTGCTCGTACTAAATTTTTTTGAATCAAATATTTCAGCTTTGGTTGCCCTTATTTGCCGATCTAGCAGGGGCGAAATGACCATACTCGAAACAAATCAATATAAAAACACTACATTAGGTTCTAGACCTAGGTTGGCGCCTAGATCTAGCAACAGTGCCTCAATTTCACTGTATCTGATTAGAATTGAATTGAATTGAAAGTAGTCAGTACAAGTCACAAAGGATATCTGTATATAGGTAAAAAAAAAAAAAAAAAAAATCCGACCGACTGTTTTAAAATTTTTCTGTGTTTGGGCAACCTAACATTTTTTTTTTTAGGCCTAAGTGTTGGTCTTATTTATCAAACATTTGCCACCAAAACCTTAACTTATTTATAAAATTGGAATATTTTATCTTTAACATAATCAGATCTTTGAGCATGCTGTTTTGCATATTTTCTGGATACATGACCAACGTACTCAATTTTTTGTTAGGGACCATGTCAAAATTATCCTGCAGTAATTCATTACTGAAAGACACTGAACACGTGTCAAGATGAACTTTTTGTCAATGCAGTCACTAAAAAAAACACAATGGCACTGGATTACTGCAGTAACTGCAGTAGAATACTTTTGGTATGTTCCCTAAGAGGGTGGTTGTATCTTCTCTTTACAATACATCAGACGACACACTCACAAGTTTCCTTAAACATTGTGGTTTTTCTACAACACATTTAGTTTGTTACAAGAAATCAAAATTTAGGTTTGACGTAGCATTTTTCATATCTGGCTACAACTCTTGTGCTCTCATACATAGCATATCAAGAACATTCATCTTGGTTTTAATCTTGTCAATGTGTCAGAGCCATAGATTGCAATTAGAAATACAAGGCAATTTACAAGAGGGATCTGTTGCTACAGTAATCATCACTTTTTTTGCTAATTTTCCTAAGAATATTGAAAATGGAAAAAAAATCATCAAAAACAATATTTTCTATTACAGTATATTCTACATCAAACATTTAAACTGCACTGATTGGTTGAAAGAGTGTCACATGATTAAAAATTTCCTACTATTCAAGCTTACTGACATCACTTTGCGAAATATGTACTATTTAGCAAAGTGACGTCACTTTGCAGGGGCGGATCCAGGATCCACCGAAAGGGGGGGGCCAACTTTCATGTCAACGTAGATTTGGGTGGGCGTGGTTGCCCGTTTTCTTCAAAATTGTGCCAAAAAATGTATTTTTTTGTTTCAAAAGGGGGGGGGGGGCCAGGGTCCGTTGGGCCCCCCTTGGATCCGCACCTGCTTTGCGATATAGTAAAATACTACAGTATTTAGCGAAGTGATGTCACTGACAATTGTGATGTTTACACAGTAACAAGCGGGCCTAGGTTAGGCCCCGAGCCTAGGAGTTCCGATCAGTTAACTGACGACGATGAGGGTACAGATTTATCCGCAGTAGGCCTAGGCCTAGATAGTGTAAACCCAAAAACAATACAATATGGTATGGTCGTTTTCCGAGAATTTTGTAGAGATTGTAAAGTGAAGTTTGAGAATGTATGAAGCCTAGTAGTAGTAGGCCTCGATCGCACCTCCCCACCCAGCAGAGCCGCGAGAAAGGTAGGCCTAGACCTAAAGGTAGACCTAGCCTAAGCCCTTTGTCTTGTTTGATGTAGAATATAAAAGAAATATACTTAATACCTAATTTCAAGTTGCTGGTTAAAACTATGGGCCTCAGTGCCTCCAAATAGTACTATTCACTTGGGGGCTGCACCCCTCATTGAATAGAACAATTTGGAGGCACCGAGGCCCATAGTTTCAACCAGCAACTCTCAAGGCAAAGTACATTTGTATACTATATTAAACTGACAATAGCACCAAAGGTAAATTATACAGACAAAAAAAATCTAACATTTTTTAATACAAAGAACAAAATAAATTAAATCACATACTTTTGCAAAACAAATCTGACACAAAGTTCTTTAAAACAATTTCTTAAAAAAATATATTTTTGAAAAACGCTGATTGTAATATTCGTACAACTCTATATTGTAATATTGTAACGTAAAATAAAAATCTTTAGCTACTTTTTATAGTTTTTTTACTGGACACTTGCATTGTGATAGCTCCCACAATATTGTCAATTTTTCAATTTATTGTTTTCATGGAAGTTATTTAAAGCAATGTATAATATAGTCAAGGTGGCACAAAGTGCAATCAAATAATAGTTACCAATGGAAAAGTGCTATACAACAATACTACAGTCAAACATGCCAACTTTAATTAAGTCTGAAGTCAAATATATTTTTCATGCCAGATTGATGCGTTTACCATTAAAAGTCTGTAAATCTGTAACTTGTTTTTTAATGTCATGGGATTAGACTTTGACAAGTTTGGTTGTATATATTGCTGTATCTTTACAATTTGTGTCCTTACAAATCGTTCAATTAAAAATTGAAATGTCCAAAGTGAATTTACTGTACATTGTATCCATATCACTATTTGGCATAGGTCATTCACAAGTCACACATATCAAGCAAAGGAGGTGGACCATCTTCAAAGTCCTCTACCATGTCAATAAGGGGTGGCGGCTCATCTTTCTTAGTGTCCATTAATGATGGTTCAATATCCACCAAATTACTACTTTCTTGAAGTAGCTCTGTGCCAAAGGCTGGAGTTACAACCAGATATTCCAGATCTGGTATGTCATCCAGATCATCCAGAATCTCCATGGAGTCTTTCTTGGTGATCCCTGAACATTCCTCTGGTTGGAAGAACACATTACTGGTTCCTTTCGAAGCTTGGGTATCATCAGGTTTAACTTTAAAGGAAAAAGAGTCATGAGATGATGAACTGCTCAAGTTGAGACTGCTGATGGCTTTTGATATTTCATCAGCCGTCTTCTGATAAGAATCATCTGTATTCTGAATCTCAGACATAGACAACTGGAAACTTGAATCATAGTTAGAATCAATGTCAAATATGGCTTGATCCTGTCCAGAAAGTGCATCAGGTTCAACCGATATGTTGGCACTTGATTTAGTTTCAAAATGACTTTCTTCCTGAACTAAGCCATCACAAGGTCCTTCATTAGTACCTAATGACGTTCCTGCTTTCACTTTTGGAAACTCACACTCCACTGGGAAAAGTGGTGTTGATGTAAAGGGTTTTGTGTCTGTTTCATTGATCCACGGCAATCTATTAGTTTTAACACAAAGATCTAACGCATGAAGACAATCATCATTGACATCTGAGAGTGGTTTGCTGTCGTGGCTGATGATGTCAGAAGGGTTTTCAGCATCATCATGTGAAGTATGTCTATCAACATCACAATTTACAGTATTTTCAACAATTTGTTGGCAAGACCCAGTGAGATGTGTGCCATTGGTATCTTCAGCACTATTGTTATTAAAGGACTTGTTTTCTTCATCATTATCACAATACTCTTTGACAAAATTGTTAGAACTGCTACTGCTATCCTCCTCATTAGATTGATTGTTTTCACTATCAACAGCAAGAATATCATTACCATCAGAGTTTTTGTCTATATTATTAGAACTACCATCTTTATCAGATTGTTGTTCTTCACCACCAAAAGCACAAATATCATTCACATCTGAGGATTTGATGATATTAGAACTGTTACCTTCACGAGATTCATGTTTTCCACTATCAACAGTAAATATATCATTAACATCAGAGGATTTGTTGCTAAAATTTTCAGTGGAATACTGTAAACCGCTATTAGGTTTGACATCAACACAACCATCAACAGGTAAATGTTTGACTTCATCAGCTAGCTGATTTTTACAAAGCTCCATAATATTTTCATCATTGGTTCCAGAGAGGCATGTACCTTTTTTATCAACACTATTATGATCATCAATATTTCTGTCTATTTTGCTGTCATCTTCAATATTAAAAGAATGATTACAAAAATCTACCACTTGTGATGGCAGAGGACTTGCAGATGTTAAAATGGGGTCAACAGAACTTCCATCCATGTCTTCAATTATGTGACTGGCAACTGACAATATGTCAGTACAGCCTTCACCTCCATCCAAGTTGTCAATTGTGCTAGTTAAATTGGCAACTGGCATTACATCAGTCCTGCCTTCACTTCTATCCTCATATTGAAATAATTCCTTTTGCAGCTTGCTCACTTCCTTACTAATGACACCAGTAACAAATCTACTAACAGAAGAATCGTCACTGTCAGAAAAAATAATCAAGTCTTTCAAATGATTAGGTTCGATATCATTAGATATTTTCATGTGGTTAGCTTCTAGGTCATCAGAGGCTTTCATGTGGTTAGCTTCTAGGTCATCAGAAGCTTTCATGTGGTTAGCTTCTAGGTCATCATAGGCTTTCATGTGGTTAGCTTCTATGTCATCAGAGGCTTTCATGTGGTTAGCTTCTAGGTCATCAGAGGCTTTCATGTGGTTAGCTTCTAGGTCATCAGAGGCTTTCATGTGGTTACCTTCTGGGTCATCAGAAGCTTTCATGTGGTTAGCTTCTAGGTCATCATAGGCTTTCATGTGGTTAGCTTCTATGTCATCAGAGGCTTTCATCTGGTTAGCTTCTAGGTCATCAGAGGCTTTCATGTGGTTAGCTTCTAGGTCATCAGAGGCTTTCATGTGGCTAGCTTCTAAGTCATCAGAGGCTTTCATGTGGTTAGCTTCTAGGTCATCAGAGGCTTTCATGTGGTTAGCTTCTAGGTCATCAGAGGCTTTCATATGGTTAGCTTCTACGTCATCAGAAGCTTTCATATGGCTAGCTTCTACATCATCAATCTGAAAAGACATGTTTTTATGAAATTATTTAAATTAATTACAATGTATAGCATACTAATAATTAATAATAATAGAATGTAATGAATTTCAATAAAGTTCAGTGATTTCTAAAAAGAGTTTATCAAACATAGTTTTGAAACAATGAAGTCTACTGTATAAAGTGAGGTAAAGGGATGAAAATGAAATTAATGGCAATTGGTGAATAAGGGCAAAATGTTATATGAAAAATTATATGGGGCTGTTATCGTACACAGTTAAACTTGCCTAAGTCAAATTTTAAGTGCCATTGCAAAATAGTTTGACTTATTTTTAACTTAGGCAAGGTAAGAGTTAGTGCCCAAATTCATTTTTAATTTACAGCTAGAATTTGTTTGGGTTATAGATTATACCCTCATAAGTCATGTAAGCCAAAAATTTCAAATAAAACAAATAAAGATAATGCCTTTTCATAAATCAGGGCAGTGTAGAGCCTAGCAATGTTGGATTTTTTCATTCAAAGCTTTTGACTTTAACTTATAGAGTAATGGAACAGATAAATTTGGCATGCAAGGTATGTTCATTTTTTTCGAGTTAGAGTAAATATTAACTATTATAAGTACAGGAAAATGAACTGGCATGGAAATTATTTTTATAAAGAATTAAACATATGTTAGCATATTATAAATGTAGTGCTGTAGTTTTACATATTTTGCCTTCCAATATCGAGGTCTCCAGGTTCAAACCTGCACTCAGTCAAAGTTCTTCCTACGACATCAACGCCACACTCTTAATCTCATAATAAAACTTGGTTTAGATAGCATGACGTAGGTATCATTTAGTAAGTTGTAAACAAGCTTGCTGTTAAAATAAATTAAAAAAGAATGCTCTGTGCATGATGGCAGTCATAAAATATCAAAACAAATTACGCATGCTGCATGCATATAACTGTTAGCCAAACAATGATCATGAAACAAACCATTAGATTATTTCACAGTACAGTTTTGCATCTCATGTATCGAAACAAACCTCCACAGAAGTTCTTGTATTGCTTACTACCATCTCATCCCATAAAGATTCCTCAGTGTTCTGATAATCTGGTTTCAAAATTGATAGATACTGACTGTCTGCTTGATCTTGGATGTTTACGACATTCTGATCTTTAATAACTTCTGCTCCACCAATTTTGAATTCATTCAATGTCATATCCAACAAGTGAGGTGTGTTTACAGTTTCCAATTTGCTTACAACTTTCTGCTCTTTAACAAATTCTGTTCCACAAATGTTTGGTTCATTTGATGTCATATCCAACAAGTGAGGTATGTTGTCAGTCTCCTGTTTGTGTTTGAGATTCTGATCTATAGGACATTCTGCTTCAACATTTGGTTCATTAAATGTCATAGCCAATAAGTGGGATCTGTTTGGGTGTAACAACACAGTCTCCTGTTTGTTTTCAATATTCTGATGCTTAAGAACATCAACATTCAGTGTCATATCCAATAATTGAGGTCTGTTTGGGGATAAAATCACATTAACTACTTTGTTTACGACACTCTGATCTTTAATAACTTCTACTTCCCCAATGTTTGGTTCATTTGATGTCACATCCAACAAGTGAGGTGTGTTTACAGTCTCAAGTTTATTCTGGTTATGTTCATGAAGATCACATTTGGTGCTAAATCCCATGTCTGTTCTTTCACATCTTGTTGTGACATCATCCAATTTACAACCATGGGATCCATCTCCTGCCTTGTTCACAATTTGTTTAAAGTGCATACTTCCTGAAATATCTGTGTTATCAGCAACTCCGTCTTCCATTTCTCTGTTACTAAAAATTCCCAAATCGTTTAAGTATTCTGCCAAACTCTGACTTGGAACATTCAAAACATCTGTTAACTGTGAAGTCTTAAGCTTCATTACATCATTTCTTTCTACATCTGTAGTTTGATTATCAATTTTTTGTCTTTCTATATTTGGTTGCAGTCTTTCATCATCACTTTCAAGTTTTATTTTCTCTGTGACACCTTCCGTCTTTGCCTCTTCGTCATTGGCCATTTCATAAAATGACTTTTCTAAGTTGATCAGTTCCATTTCATCCTGTTGATCAAGATCAGGCAGTTCACATCCAACATAGGCATCATTCTTTACACAGTATGTCAGCAATGCCAACCACTTTGGATCCTAGTCAAATAGAAAAATACAACAGTGACAATAATTTTTAGAACTACAAATATCTAAGTGTTACACACGTCCAACCACTCCAGGATCGCTGTTTATTTAAGTGTTTTTTAATATCCTGAATTTCTGGTTAAATACTTAAAATTATCTCTGAAATAAGGCTATAGGAATTTAAACAATTCAAATTATACAGTAGCATACTAAGAAATTAATGAAAATCCTGAACAACCAAAAAAAAATGTTCTATTTGAGGAAAGATACAACTTTTTTTTTCAAATTGTTTCATTTTTCTACATAATGGGTACCAACTGCAATGAAACTTGTCTTGTGTGTAGAGATCATTTTGTACTATATTTTTACGATGTTACCTTACTAATTTTGTGTGCATATTCATGATTTACAAAACTGGTGTAGAGGCCACACCACTGTAGACACTTGCTCCAACCTTTTTACACTGTAACAATCAAGGCAACATAGTAATAATCTTCAAACTCATCTTTTTTCATAAGTGTTTGCTTTTTTCCTATTGTGAGACTCCAGTAACAGAGCACTGTATAGAGTATTTTGATATTATTATAAATAAAAAACAATGAAAGTTAAGTACCTTTGCCAGAACATGTGGGTTTCCAACAACAAGTAGAAGTGCTTGTGCTCGGGTCACAGACACATTGAATCGTTTTGGATTGCTAAGGAAACCTAGCTTGTGTCGAAGGTCAAATCCAATTAAATCTTCACCAGATCGAACCTGAAAGAAAAAAAAAATGTTTACTTAATATAAATTTTTGTTGACAAAATTGGCTTTACCTACAGGTAAGGGTTAAAGATGTAGTCCCAGGACAACGAACCGGAATGCATTCAGTTTCGATCTTTTACGGGATTCTCCCAGGATGAACCAAGAGTAGCAGTGTAAACCGGTGAAATTGCAAGTTCCGGAATGTTTGTTCATCCTCATCAGTTGGGGTAACAAATTTACTCAAAAGTAGGTTTGATAGAACAAATTGTATATTTGTAAACGACTGTTCTAATAAATATTAATAATAGTAGAATATTTTATTACATGGTATGGATAATTTTACAAGTGATTTGTTGCTGCGAAGCAGCTAAACCTAATCTGTACAGCAATTTGATCTCTCGGGGTCATTGTGTGTCAGATTAGATAGGCCTGAACACCCAGAACAGTGGAGTTTTATTCTTTTGTTCTGCCGGGTAAAATCAATTACTGTAGGGGACGTTTGTAGATACCTATTTGTACAGTTTCCGGCCCCGATCGAGTATAAGTATTCAGCCAAACAACTCTATTTCTAGGTTGGCAGGTTTCCTATCACGTCAGCCCAAGGCATATGCCAGCACACGGAGAAAAGAAAATCTACAGTATTTTCTTTTCTCCATGGCCAGCCACAATATTATGAGGATTTAAGAACCCATTATGAGGAAAGCAGGCGCTTGTAGACAGTATCCAATCGTTTTGCTCACGCCTTCCTTCTAGTCGTCTCTTTACAATACAGACGAATACAGGACAACCTGTACCTAAACCAACCCGTACCCAAAATGGACGATTCGTACCGTATTAGTTAGCGCGTAGCCAAAGATTGCTGTCAAAATATACTCGTTTAAAATAGGTATTACAAGCTAATAATTCTTTTTGTGAGTATTA